>VYZQ01005845.1:0-13661 GCA_013400655.1 Mystacornis crossleyi | reverse complement strand
AATTTTAATAAATTTCCCAGCCAGGTGTTAACTTTCTCATTTGCAAGGAAATTTTGAGGCAGGCTTGTCAAAGCTGTGAAGTGCTATTTAAAACCCTTTGGGACTGTCCTATTTATCAACATAATCACTGGCATTTTTCTATAATTTAGATGGGGTCTTTAGTGCTTAGAAGAACACCAGCCAGAATATAGTGCTAGCCAGGATCCCATTATCAGAAGACGACCCCTATCCATGGCAGCATAATCCCTGTCTCAAACAGCATATTAAAGTAGGCCAAAATTGCTTCCTCAGTTACCAACGGAGAATCTGAGGATAAGAAAGAAAAAAGTTACTCAGAAAGCAGGATTCCTTTCTTCCATGAAACTGTAACATCTTGCAGCAAAGGGAAGGCTGGCAGACAATGGATTTTCTAAACGTATTGTCGTGTTTATGAATCCAAAGTGGGAAGAGGATGGGAGGAATATCCCATATATCAGTGCTACAGCAGAGGAGGTTTATCTCCAGTTTTAATCTCACTTCTTGTTTTCCCTTCGTTCCCCCTTTGGCCCATCCTGACATTACCCGTGCTTTAACAGTCTGGCCCCTTCCTCCTGTTTTCCCTAGAGAAGGGGAAGTTTAAATGAGCTCAGGACAGAGCTCAGGGCAGAACAGGAGCATAAGGTACTGGGGCTCATAGGGTTGAAGTACAGCAGCATTATTTCCTCAGCTTTAGAGCTATGAAATGACAAGCAGCAGAACACAAACATGTTGTCATGACGATGAGCGTGATAAAAAATGGGTGGTTCTTTGTATGGCGGATGCAGTGAGGGAAAGGTAACCAGGACAGCAATAAACACTTGAGAGAGTTCACTGTGTTGAGGAGCAAGGCAGCACAGAGTTCAAAACATAACTAGAGACAAATAATTTGTTACTGATGAGATGATCAAAACTTTCCTATCTGTAGTGAGGGACAGTGGTAGAGGGGAAGCTGTTCCAGCCTGACCTAACACCTGCAGACTGACTCTTCTGCATGGCTGCAAAGCCACACTCAACCCATCCAACCAAGAGAGGTGCAAGAAGAACCTGTGGATCAAACATATAGTAGAGTCTAATGCCTTGAGACTGTGAAAGAGGGGAGAAATTGAGAGACGTAGAAGAGAACACATTGAAAGTGCTCATAATTGCATGTGCTAAGTGTGAGCTAGAGCACAGCACTCTCCATCCACTCAGGTTGGGCGAGTTGAAGGGGCAGTGTACAAATCCAGCAGTCACAGCTTGAAGACCCTGTGTGTTCATCACTGCAAGAAGGCTGTGCCTGAGAAAAAATTCTGAGCTCATTCATTTTTTAAAACCTTTTTCCCCGTTTAAACCTTTTTTCTCTGTCACTGTTCAAATCAGTGACACAGGAACGCCGTGCCATGACCTGACAACAGGCTGCCTCAAAACGTGCAGTTCTCTTGCTAAAGGATTCTTTTTTCCTTTTCTCTCGTGTTCATGAATTGTTTATCTTTGATCCCAAGGAAGCAGATAATGATTAATTTCAGACACAAGGCAAACTGATAGTAATAGATCTCTCAGTACATAGGAGGGCTTTCTTTGTTTTCAAGTCAAAACTCGGTGGCTCAGATCCAGCCAGCAGCCTGAGTTTCTGGATGTGGCTCTTGAGCAAGGTTTTAAAACTCCATCCAGCATTGTTCAATTGATGAAGAGCCGTATTTTTGAGCTTCCAGGAAAGACATCTCAAACAATAAGGAGTAACGGAGTCCAGTCTGACATACTTGGTGAACTGTGTGGATCAGCCCATCCATGGATCTTCTGTTTACACAAAATAAAATCTCCACTCTTCTAGTCTCAGTGTCATCCCTCTCTCTCTCTCTCTCTCTCTCTCTCAAAGAGACAGTCCTTGCTATGTTGAATTTCAAAGGCAGGAATAGTCCAAACTTTTCTGCTTGAGCAAAACTGATCACACTTGTGTTCTGCTTTGCAGTCTGTTCAGGATCTCTGCTGCATCTCTAAGACTACTCCACAGCTTTTCTTGATATTCCTCCTTCTTCTTCAGCTGCTGTAGCTATGTTCAGTGTCTTGTCCAAAGCCATTCTCCAGGACATCTCCCGTTATGTTGCTAAACACACTCTCTTGCACAGAAGTTCTTCCCCATCCATGTTCACAGCAATCCTCTGCAGCAGCACACCAGGTTTGTTATCTGTCTCACAGTGCTAATTTTCTTTGCCTTCACAGCTCACCTGAGCCCATTTCCTTCCTGCAATCATCTTCCTGTGAAATTAAGAACACATGCAGTCAATTAAAATTTCAAAACGAGGTCGTCCCTTGAAGGCAGACATACTTTCAAGCCCAGAAGGGCACACAGTAGTTCACCAGCTGGGATTCTTGGGAATGGCTCCTGCTGGGCATGAAGTCCCTCTGTGGTGGGCAGCACCCACAGACAGACCATCTCCATTTCACTCACCAAAACAACAAATGTGGGAACTGCTCAGCTAAGAAACTACTGATTTATTTTCATTGCATCTAGGAAAGAGAGACAGCATATAGTTTTTATACAGGAGCTACACTGTGCCATAAGCAGCTCGTGGCACTGCGACTAAAATTATCCCAGGTACTGGCTTCCCACTCATACTGGAGGGACAAATCTTGCACACAAAAGGTGCTATTTCTTCCTACTCTGTCACACATATGAGGAAAATGCTGGGGAAGTTTTTGCTTCTTTCCTAAGTATCTATCTGTTTAGTATATATGTTTTTTTTGAAGGTATTAAAGTTCACCACCTCCACAAAACATGCCACTGTTCTTACACAAAATTTTACTGCTCAAAGAAGAAGCCACACAAGGGTTAAATGTCCAAGGCTGGGAGCACATAACCAAGTGGGGATTGTAACTAAGGGGCTACCAGGCTCCCTTCCTGCTCAGTCACACTGCTGTCCACATTGCAATGATTTCATTCACCAAAACACAGCCATGGACAAAGAACGGACTCCGCAAAAACAGCCCCTTATCTGCTCCTGCCTGCCTCTTGTCCAAGTCATGTGTGATTAGTTTACTGACACAAACACCCCTCTGGAGCCAAGGCAGCTGCAGGAGCAGGCTGTGCTCTGATACAGCTCATGCCTTTACAGCAGTGTAAGAGCAGTAGCTACTGTCTAGCTGAGCCCAGGAGCTTCGCTGTTTACAGAGCTGGAAGAAAAACAGTGTTTGATTAAGGGATCAAGTAGACCTGGTTGAGCTGGCAATCAAAATAAAAAGTCAGTCCTGATTTGCAACAATAACTGCGGTGAATATAAAGTAAAGATTGGCTGTAGAGAACAAAAACAGGGCAGAGAAATATAATTCCCAGGAGGTGCTTTAACCCTTATTCAGTTTTAATTTGTTGATAGGAAGCAAAGGGGTTCAAAGTATTTGGGGCTGGGGGGATGAGGAATAGGTGGCAATAGAGAAATTGAGCCTCTAAGTGCCATAATTCCAACCACATATCGTTTAAGCAATTACTCCTCTGAAAATTAGAACGGTGGGGAGCTTCATTTCAAATACATTTCTGCTGTATGCGTTCTTGGATATCTGCTATGAAAGCAGCTCTGCAGCTGCCTTTCTGTCACGGTAGGCTTTCTTCCCTCTGCCCATATACGATTTTCATTCACGTTGGCAGGAACTTATTCTACTGGAGGTCTTTTGTCCTCTGTCAGCCCTGGTTGAAATTTGACAACAGGATGAAAGACTTGAGAAGAGAGATTAGAATCATCATCACCATGCTTTGCAGTCATTCCACCAGAGTTCATTCCTGCCATGAATGGACCATGGAAGCATGGATATAGGATATGCCATGTTACAGACCTCCTGTCCTGCTGCAGAAACTTTTCCAATGCAAGTATTTTGATTCCAGATTTAAGTGTCAATTCCACACTCCTTTCAGTTTCAGCTTCAGAAAGTTCATTGAAAACACTCACCTTTTATTTTCTTGCAGGCTTACAACATGAAAAGCAAAGCAAGCACACCGCAAAAGCTCAAGGAAAAAAAAAATCAACCAGGAAACAATCAAGCAAAAAACAACCAGAATACCAGCATTTAAGAAAGACCTCAGTTTTATTTAATGTATAACCTCAAGAGTTTTAGGCCAGTATGATTTTTCTGGGGAGGTCATCTTTGCCACAAAGCAGCATTTGGTGTTAAGTAAGCCAGACGATGCCTCAATACTGCCTTAGTTCACAGTAATTGGGGTTACAGATAAACTTTTGTTAGTGCTATGTCTTCTGACCTGGTAGGACAGCCAGGTTACTATGGGGTTGCTATGGCATCTTTTTCTAGTTTCTTTACACTACTTGATTGTATTTCTAAAGAATCTTTGAAAACTGAGGCTAAAACCTCATTTCCCTTATCTGCTTTTTAGCACTTACACTGGAATATGACCCAGTAGGCGAAATGTGTCATTATCAATTATTTTAGAAGGAAAATGATTTAGCTGATAAAGCCTTTAGAATCGTGTTTACATATTCAAAAGGAAAATAATTAAACAGTTTGGCACAGTAAACAAATGCTTAACTTTCCTGAAGAGCAGAAAATACATATAATATTAAGGTTGTTCAAGCTTCTGTGAAGCAAAGATTTGCTGCATCAAAAAAGTTGAAAGGCAATGATGAAAGCAGAAACTGGAGACCGTGACACAGGACCCACAGGGTCTGAGGATGAGCCATAGGCTAAAGGCCAATCACTGAGGCCCAGATTCATCCCATTTAACTTTAGGCACTTAAATGAATTGGCTAATGTAGGAAGCTGGGCTCCCTCATTAGACAATGTAGAGAAAAAAGCGTCTTCAAAGAGAACTGAAGCACAGCCAGAACTAACATTTCTCTTTACTACATGTAAGAGAAGTTTAAACTCTAAAATTCAGTGATGCTTCTAACCTGAGACCTCACTTAATTGCACAAAGTTACTGCTCAGCCGTCCCAGACTCAAGTCCAGCTGTCTCCACTGCAGCCTAAATGGCTCTTGCTGTAGTATTATGCCCATTCCTTCTTCTCTTGTATCCAGCAGAGAACAGTTTATTCCCCTCTATTTTGCAGGAACATTTTACACTGTCATTGTGTTCCCTTAGCGATGTCTCTGGAGTAAACAAACCCAGTTCTTTCAGTCTTTCCACTCCAGCTACACTGTTAAGGCCTCTGGTTGTTCTCACTGCTTGCTTTTAGGATCACGCCACTAGACTCACATATTTCTAAAAGTTGGCACCTAAACCTGGACTCAAGCATTGCCAGTAGGCTAATACCAGGTGTTTATTTGCTACTATAATTTCAGTAGAGTAGAGGGATTACTTTATGTCTTGGATGTAACTCCTGCTCATGGTGATTGTGTAAGCACAGCCACCACTCCCCAGAGGCCTTACAGCATTGGCAGGATTATCAGACCTTTTCACTGGGGGAGAAACAAGAGCCCTGCCCCCTTAGTCCTGCTCCCACAAGAATGTCTTTTCGTGGTATGGTAACTGGTGCCAAGAGTAATAAGAGCAGGAAATGGGCACAAAGAGGAAAGGACAAGTTCATTGCAATCAGAGGCACCAATCCCACGGGCCGAACAGCAATGGAGATGCTGAAATTGCCAGTCACAGTCCGGCCTTGCAATGTTCCTTCTGGGCAAAGTCATTTATCTTGTCTGTCCCGTTGACTCCCTTCCAAACGCTGACCTAATGAACGTGATTAAGTCTGTAGGAGGGCACTCCTGTACCACAGGCCAGGTTCAGTCATTCTCCCACCTCACTCAAACTCCCAACCCCACTGCAGTACAACTACCAGGAGCAACTGAAGTAAAAAGTTGACAGCAATGCCAGCTGCCCAGCCCAGTCTCCAAAAATACGTGATTTCAGAAGCAGTTGAATGAGAGCAGCCAAGACCTGGGAAACAGTGAGATACCCTAATGCTCACATCAGAAACCCTCCTGTGTTTCTTCCAGAAGTGCCTCTCCTGGGTTGGAGACTCATCCTTTGGGGAACAAAAGCAATGCCACATGATATGGTTTGCAGTGATCCATGAGATGTGTGGACAATACATGAAGAACAGCAAATACTCAAAGGCATCAGGAAGGCAAAATGTTCATAGAGAGCCTGTGGCCTGAAATGTGTTTGCATAAACAATCTCCCAGAATCATTATGAATAATTAATGTGTAATAAGTCCCAAATTCATTCCTGGACAGTCTGCAGAATAGAAGGATAAATAAATCAAGAGGAACAAGGTGTTTGCTGAGTGACAATAGCTAAGCTAACTACAAGCTTAGCAGTTTCAGATTGCAAGGCTGCAGCCTGTGGTTATTGTCAAGAACAGCTTGAACACAGGGGTGCCTCAGTAACAGTTTTTCTATTTAAAATAGTCATAATATTCTTTCTATAAGAGACCTTTCAGATGAGGACTGCAAAGTGGTTCACAGCTATTCAGACTCACAAAAGCCCAGTGAGAGCAAAGAGAGTATTTATTAGATACAATTATGGCTTTGTTACTAATGCATTACAAATTTGTTGGCAGATACAAGATTTTGCTACTCAGATATGAGTGAGTTATATGCATTAAGTATAACAGCTAATAGAGAAAATCTTAAAGAAAAAGGTTAATCTCCTTTTTTGTCCAAAAACCTATATAAAAAACAGGCATATCAAGAATTTCTTGCAAGCGTCCTTTATGCCACTTGGTCATAAAGGAATTTAGCTTGAAGCCATAGTGAGGTATTTATATATTACTAAATTCCTTGCTGATTGAAGAGGAGAGGGGAAAAGGAGGTCTGGTTAAACTGACTTCAAAATTAGGCTCTTACAATAAAAATTGAGATAAGACACAATAATAACTTTGCTTCATCAGACACGGAGTAAAACTAGAGAGGAATCTGACAGGAAGGCTTTGTTGGGTGTGGGGGAAGTTCGCTGATGGCCTCGTCCTGCAAGGGGTTGAATCTCCTCCAGTCTTCCCCAAACTCCTGTGAATCTGACCCAGCACCACCAGGCTGGATCAGAGCCTGCAATCTGCCAGTGTTGCTGGTGTTGTGGCTTCACTGTCCATACTAAAGTCTTGGGTGACCTGGCACCACCGGCACAGCGTGTCAGGAACAGTGAAGGGATTGGCTGGAGCTGCCAGCACTGGACTGACACCCAGACCGTGGTCTGTTATCCAGATTATTGTCAGACTCCAATGCCCACACAACACAGGGCTTTAAATGCAGGAGAGTCAATTAGCTCAAAAAATACTCTGGGACAAGTCATGATGAAAAGAAACACACTGAGACCAAAATCAGATTTAGAGTCGCTTCAGCTTTTTTTTTTTTTCCTAGTTAAAACTACATTCTAAAGCCATAATTATTTTACTGAAAGATGTAGATACGTAGTTTTAAATTCTGACCAGATTTCCAGAAGTACAGAACACATGTTTATCCACTTTACCTCCAGGAAATGGGAACGCTGAGCACTTCACCTTACCATACCAGGTGTCTGTTGCCAAATGCAAATTGAAGAAGTATTTCCCAATAGGTGATACCTAAAAGGAGATTTGTCATCAGAAATGTTACTTGCAGAGCAGGAGTATCATAATTTAATTTGTAGTTACAAATTGATAAACAAACAGGTGAGAAGTGAGGCAATTTATCACTATTTTAGGATGATTTTATGATAGAATAAATAAAGAAGGTGCATGCCCTGGTGCACAACTATTGAAAAGCAAAAGATGCAGAGGTGACAAAAAGCTCAATCCAAAGAAGCTGTACCAGTTCCACCAAGAAATGGTCAGCAGAGGTGTCTCATAACCAGTAAGAAGAGGTTATTAGAGGCAGATGTGTTACTGTAAGCATCATTTTAAACACTGGGAGTGTGTTCAGAAGGAGGTACCACAGGATTCCAGCACTTTTCCTTCCCCACTTGCCAGAGGTTCAGATGGTCTGCAAGTCAGTCAGGGCAGTGCCCTAACTGGTAGCAGCTGAGCTCACACACTTCTGAGGTAGTTGCAAGTCAACCATTTATTCTGTGATGGCTGAATCCCAGCAGTTTTCCCTCAGTGACAGGCATTGACTACATCTGAGGTTGATTTTAAGGAGGTTTAAACTTTTTCAGCAGTTTCCACAAGTAGATAGCAAAGAAATTTATCAGAGAGGTACAAAGCAACAGGTTAGGAAAAAAAGAACAACACAGAATTAGGCCAAAGTTGTTGCAACATACTTTTCTAAGATCACTGTGAATATTTGTGTTTTCTTGTGCTACTTGATAGCAGCCTTGCATGGCTCTGCAAGACCCCAGCTAACACTGATGCATCCTACTATCTCTTCCTCTTTCAGTTAATTCTGTATTAGTTTGCACCAAATAAAAGCAGTCACTGAAAAATCCTGACACTGAATATTATAAACTGCCAAGAAAGATAGGTTTCAAAATTAAAATTTGCAATTCAGAATCCTTCAAAATCTTCTAAAGGCACTCTTAATGTCACAAAAAAAGGAACAACTATTTCACTTTTTCACATGTTGTGACAAAATCCCAGCTCCTCGGAGATCTTTCCCATGGTACTGCCCTAAGTGAGCGCGAACCACAACAGACTTTTCTGGCTTAAAAAAAATCCAGAATGGATTTTCTCCCAGTGGGAAACATAACCCGTTTCCCTACAGAATCCAAGGCCTCAGTGCTACATCTGGAGACACTCAGCCAATAGCACCAGACCTCTAAATCAGTCGCAACCATCACCCACCATCACAGCCAGCTGGAGCTGACCCCCAGCGATGCTCCTCAAGTCAGTCTTTTGCCGTTCAGAACATAGATGCAGATTTCTCACACATCTGAAAACACTGAATGAGTCTTTTTGAACATTCCAGGCACTTGTTTATGTGCTCTAGCTATCCGTGATGGGAAGGGGAAAGAAATAGTCTCTGAATTCCACATTTCACCAACCAGCATGTTGCTGGACACTGAAACACTGCTACTGTCATTTTTCATCAAGCCCACACCTCAAGATGTGTTTTGAAAGCATCAGGTTTTTTCCAGTTAAAATCTGAGATGGAGTTCCCCAAAGCATGCTACTGTCATCCTACGGACAGGTAAGCTTCAGGATGGAGAAATAAGGCAACTTCTTGCAGCCAGTATGCATTGAAACAGGAATAGACTAATAAAAAATCTCAGAGGACCCAGTCATCACTCCTCTGCTCTCATCTCTGACCACGATCTCTCTGTATAAACAAAGGCTCTGGCCACTGCAGGGTTTTCTGGCCTGTTGTAAAATGTTTTGCCACCCCTCTCACAGCAATTGCTGATGCTTAAAAAAGAGGCAGCCTTTTCTTACAGTGCCAGTGTTGAGGAGTCTGGATGTCAAGAAAGTATAGGGGGATGCAGACAGAGAGACCTGGCAACTTGAGCAATTAAAGGCTTAGTTGTAATCTGAATGAATGAGCACATTATTATTGCTCCAGATTAATATAGTCCAGACTGCAAATAAAGTCCATTCTGGGAGAACTGAACGGTGTTGGTCAAACTCAGCCTTTTCCTGAATTTTGACTTTTTTATCAACAATGAAACACAGATTTCAGGAGACAAGAAACTTGACTTGGCTGTTCTTCAGCACTGTTTTGCTCAGTGTGTGAGAGAGACAGAACGACATATAGTCATTGCATCTCTTTTATCACCTGAAGGGAATTCATGAATCAGCACGCTTGTAAGACAGTCTCCTGCTGACAAAAATACTCTGAACAAGGGCTGGGTTGTTGTGACAGAGTGTTCCAGAGCGTCAGGATTTATTTATGTGTGTTCACATTGGTTTGGAGCTTTTCAAAATGTTGATATGCTCCGTCCTGTACATGCTAACCAACACATCAGCCACAGCCCTCAAGTGAACAGGAATTAAAAAGCATTCACTGCTTTGGACCCCCAAAGTCAAACTCAGGGTATGCTTCCTAAGGTAGCTCACACCTGCACACAGCACTCCCCATGGAATTATGGTGTTACATACACAGCACAGGGCTGGAAAGTAGGGCGACTTCTGTTCTTTGATACCTTTGCTTTATATTTTTGTGATATTGTTTAACTAAAATCAACTCCATAAGTATTTGGAGCACTGTCACATGTGCTCAGGAGATAATGTCAATGGAATTGCATGTTGTCACAGGATAACAGCCTCCCGCTGTTGCTGAAATGCCAAATTGAAGCCGAGGCATTTATGGAAAATAAATGTCAAGTCAAAGCCAAGATGTTTATTTTAAAAACAAGAGACATGGATCTTGTGGCAATGTTCCATCATGTCTCTATTTCTCTAATAACAAATGTTCAGTGTGAACTGAGCCAAGTGACGATTTCTTCCCGGGCCAGCACGGAGAGGGTGAAGCCTGCTCACTTCACAGAGTTGTTTCTCACCTGCTTTCCTGCAGGTTTTAGTCAAATGTCCAGGTAGCAAACACAAAATGATTTATCAGATGTATGCTAAATTTGCAAAGAGATTTAGGAAGACAGCACGAAGAAAAATGGACAGCAAATGCATTTTTAATTTGCTTTTATGTAGTCTTTTTCCTCCGGAGAAGGAATGACAACATGAGGCTCACTGAAATCAGTGACAGGATTTCCAGACTTTTCAGTGGGCTTTGATTTATGCCTTAAGGGAACAAATAGCTCATAGTTTTGGAGGGCATTATGTTAATAATGGTGGTCCCTGAATTTTGTTCATGAAGGCATGACTGGACCAAGACTGGGCAAGGAAGACAAGATCCGTCTGGGTTATAAGGGGCATCACAAGGCACACAGAGCTCAGAGCAGCCCTGGAGATTCAGGGATGGCCCACAGCAGCAAGTTAGAGCTAGGTAGCAGCAAATCCACTGCCCTAGCTACAGCTACAATGAAGAAAGGAGTTAGTCCCGGTGTCCAGCACCATTCCCACTCTCCTGCCCCACTGCTGGTGCTGCTGGTATTCCGCAGGGCAGTGCTGTGCGTGTAGGGACAGAACCCATCCAGCAGGACCCTCATCTTGCAATATGTTTTGCATGGAGGGAGAGGCACTAAGACAAGCTGGAAGCTGTGCAAAGCATTTCAAAGGACTGGGTTTAAAAATACATACATGTAGCCCTCTTCAGTTCCTGAAATGCTGAGGTTTCACAGCTCATGCCCACAGGGTTCCTCAAATGCAATACATTTTGATTCTCACTGGACCTACCTGCTATCCTCTATGCAATATAAGACTGATCTCTCCTAATAACTACTGAGAGTTTGGGCTTTCACTTTAATTTTTTTAAAGACTTCCAGAGGAAAAAATAAATTAGTTCCTCATTAAAAACTGTGATCTGGAGAGCAAGTAGAAACAAATCATTTCGGTGCTGTGAGCTCTTCTCTTGACCTAACACAACATCCTTAAAAAATACGCAAACAAAGGGCAGTATTTAAATCATGTTAAAGAGCCCTCCGAAATGCAAAAAGCAAAAACCCCAAGGAAATTTGTAAAAGGTAACGCTCTGAAAGGGGTTAAGCCTACAGTGAATATTTGGCTGCTTTGTCCTGCAAGGGCCAGAGGGACGTTCTGTACAGAATTCGTAAATTTGCTTATTTTTTCCTTTGGAGATGCATTGTTTCCCAAAGACATTCTGGCTCCAGCTCTGATCTGACATTCCAGATTGACGCGTGTGGAACCAACAGAGACACGGAGAAGCAACACACAATTATGTGTCTTCTGCTTTATTGCATACTTGCTAATAATTTCATTTACTCCTCCATCCTTTAAGCTTATCTTCTCTTATGGTGGGAAGAGACCTCCTGCTGGAGATCTGATAGGACAGCTTGATAGGCAAAGAGCTGGCATTTTATTAGTTTACGGTATTTATTAACTGTATAAAGATATTACAGCAGTAATGGGTCTGGACAGATGACAGATGGATGGTGCTCCAGGAATAGCAAGTAAAACAGCTGCAGGGTATCCCCAACACTGCTTCAGTGTCATTTTGGGAAAAATATTTAAGATTTTATCAGAATTTTTTCTGGCTGATTTTGTGCTAAAATGGACTGTACGCATTCACAAAATTCATCCAAGCATCTCCACTGTGAAGGTTTTGGTGCAGTGATGCACCATGGGGCTCATACTTACTTTAAGTGTTCCAACTAAAGGTAGAAAAGAAAAAATTGTTTCTATCCCACTGCTCCACTAACTTGTTTTCATATTATAATTCTTTTTTAGATCAGAATTATAGATACCAGACCTGGACAAATACTCCTAGAAACAATCCTTCTTCTTTTCATTTGGCATAAGGCCTTCCTCTGTTCTTGAAGATGTCATGCCTCCTTCCCTTCCCGCTCAAGAGGGTCATGCTTTGGTCCAGCAGATGACAAGCAGCAAAGCAAAGTCCATGGGAACATGAGGGAATGGTTTGCCAAGCAGCAGGTCCATGCTGGTGTGTGGCCTTTAGTCAGGGTTAAATAAACAGTGTGTAAATAAATAAATATTTTTTTCCCAGGTTGTGACCTTTTAAATCAAGCCTAAGCCTAGCAGGGATTTTTATGGGCTAGCTAGAACAGCAGAGTAGTCTTAGCAGAATAAATATATAGGGGGAATAACTGTGCCTTCCAGTTGCTCCCAGAGTGCTGCGGGGAACATTTGGTGCTGCTGTAAAGGCATGCTGATGATTTAAAAGGCAGGAGAGAGGGGACATTGTTCTCATTTACCCAGTAGTTGCTCCACATTATTTGAAGAATAAAACAGGAGTAAAATGCAGTGAAATACAGTCTTACGGCTTCAGAGAAGAACAGAGGGCCAAGCAGGTAAATGGAAATCTAACCAAACAAGTTCCTAGCAGCAGGTTTCACAGAAGAGGATGGGACCTGGGCAGGGATTTGCTCCGTCAGTTTTCTGAGCATTGCAGCCTTCTGATGCTTTACGTACTTTACTGCTCATAACCAAATAATGGCACTAACAGCACTAATATTTAGAGCAGCCCCTAGATTTAGTGGGTTTGACCAGACTGCATTAAAGCTACTGCCTGCATTTTTAGACGTCCAGAGAGACCTGTTCAATACAGCAGAGAGAAGCCAGAAAAGGGAGCTGGGGCTCCCACCTCCCAACCCTGCAGTGGCTTGGTCTGGCAGGGAGGGAGAAGATGGGGAAAAGAGGATTTGCGATTGGGAGGTGCAGGAGACCAGCCACAGCTGCAGACCCTGCACGGAGCCGGCAGCATCGTCCCTTAAGCCAGAAGGTTTTACATAGGGGCTCTGGGGCTGCCCAGGCTGGGAGAGGAGGCGCGGGCGACAGGGGGCTTGAGAGCGTGGGGCTTGTCCCTGATGGGGACATCCAATGGGAGGGGATGTAAATTACTTTCCAAAGGAGAATGATGGTGACAGCGCTGGCATTTTGCCTTTTCCAGGGCTAAAGAGAAGTAACTTCTGCTCCAGCAACTGGCAGGAGCCCATCCTGCCCGTACCCCTGCCTGCCCTGCGGCTGCCGGGCACAGACACCCCTCGCCCGGGACACCCACGCTGTCGTACGGGCAGGGGGCTCTGTGCCCGGCAGCCGCGGGGCAGGCAGAGCATAGCCAGAGCAAAGACGGGGTTCCGGGGGTTGTCCGGGCGGGGTACCGGCAGGGATGGGGAGGGATAGGGGCAGGGATACCGGCAGCGATACCGCCGGCGCGCGGGCAGGGGGCGGTTCCGTCCCGCCCCCTCGGTGCCGATTGGCGGCGAGCGGTACCGGGGCGGTGCCGG
>VYZQ01005844.1:44938-61395 GCA_013400655.1 Mystacornis crossleyi | reverse complement strand
ACACACACACACACACACACACACACTCACGCATCCTCCCCTCCAAGGGACAGAAATCTTCATTCTGGAACACTAGAAATACTTTTGCTGTACCAGCAGAGGATCTGAATTTGTCTGTGACACATCCTCAGCAGGTCCCAGCTGTGCTGAGTGAAGAGCTCACCCTCCCTTGCTCACACTCCGCTGGTCGTTGTTACTCTTTGATGGAAGAGGCAGTGCTGATCAGGTAACCAGCTGCGCCAATCTGCTCCCTGTGAAAGGAGGAGCTGAGCTAGCAAAGACCTAGCAGTTAATTTTCTTAAGATGTCTGCCACATATTGTCCAGGATAAATTAGGGACCAACAACACAAAGAGTGCAGTGGGTCCAAGGACCCTTCACCCAGCAGGCAGGTGAAGACAAGTAGCTCTTCACCGTCTGGGAATAACAAACCCTCAAGTAACTTTGCTGAAACAAGATATGTGTCCCCACCCTCAGCAGTGCCGCACCAGGCAGAGGCAAATCTTTGGTGCAAAGCCACTGTTTCTCCTTATTTTGAGTCTTAAAAAGTGGGACCCTGCTAAACAGTGCTAGGCAGTGGCATAGGCTTGCAAGCAGGCCGCAGTTCTCCCACATATCCAATAAACTGAGTCAATTAGCAGTTCTTCCCAAGGGCTGCTAAGAGGATTTCTGATTTGTTTGTACAAGAGTAAACAGTCTGAAAACCAGAAAACAACATTGTCATGTCTGTCAAAAGCTGGTTTCAACAAACTGATTGGCCCCAAGTAAACAAACCTTTTTAGGGCCTAATTAAATTTTATTTATCTTCTGTTGATTCTCACTTATTTTCCACAGCATTCCAGTTTTTAGATGTTGATGGACAAAGGTAGAAGTACAAAAAAATACCAAAATTCAAAAACCACATTCATGACATTTTCATATTTTCAGTCTCAGAAAGTAGCAGAAAACAGGGAGGAGGTTCTTCTGAAAATGCCTCATTTCAGGCTTCTGCATACAGGCTTTTCAGATATGAATTCGTGCCCCTGTTGGACTATAATCTGAAATAAACACCTCTTTTTTATATACGCTGTCAGAAGAGATGAGGAATAATCAGAAGTCCAGTGATTAGAGCAGGAAAGTACAGGGATTACTAAACCATCTCATATCCACTCATTTATGTTCGTGTCGTGATCTCATTTTTGCAAAATTTTCAGCCCTACCAGGTTCTATTGAAGTTGTTAAGCAGTGCAGTGACTGCACTGAAGAGTGAAGCCATTCGGTATTCCCACTTCTGAAGCTGTGGTGTTTATTTGGCACAGGAACCTTTCACGGAGTCGCAAATCAGACTACAAGGGAACACCAGAACTCTGAGGAGAGAGAGACAGCATGAGAGGCTTTGTGTGGATCTCTCAAGAGGGTTTGGGATGGGGAGTTCCACCATTGCCACAGTAAGCAGGAAATGTGAAATCTCTACAAGAAAAGCTCTTCTCAGTTTTTTTGTTTTGGCTTCTAGTTACAGAAAAAGTGGCCCTTAAAGAGAGAAACTTTGAAAGAATATTTGATTGCAGTTATTCACCAAGTAACAGGGGCTGAGTAAAATTCCCTTAATCCTTTGTCTCCCAGCAGATGAAAATTGAGAATTCATGAGAAACACTGACAGAAGACTTGAGTGCAGAACAGCTCCAGACTCTGTGCTGATATTTGTTCAGACTTTTTTCTTTCTTTCTTACTGAATTTAGACATGATTTTAAAGGGGAAAAAAAAAAATCAAACAGTAACAATCCATTTGTTTGACCTTTTCTTTCAAGGTATGATAATTTTTCTGTTTCAGGCTTCTATTTACCTTAAAAGGGACATTTAGGACTGTTAGTTCAAAAAAAAAAATCAATGAGGAAGGGATCACGCTGTTCTGGCAAAAAGCTCAGTGTGCCTGAACTTGTAGAGATAAATGTTTCAGTGTGGTCCTCTATTTTCGTACCAGGTCTACCACAGAATTTTCATCTTTTGCTGCTTGGTCCCTTTATTTAGGCTACTAATTTTACAGGTTAAAAAGAATTCTTTGGGACTTATGGTATTATCTTCTTCAGGAAAAAAAAATCAAAAATCTTACTAAGGAAGGAATAATTGCCTTCTTACAGAAAAACAAAAATTCATCATACTTATCTTAAAGCCTGAAATTTGATCAAGAACAGTTCAAGCCATCCTCACACAGTTACAGCAGTAGAGGGTAATGACTGGACCGTTGCTACCTGGCCAGTGACAATTGTTATTACTAATGACAGCATCCCTCTGCTGTCAGCTGGAGTGACAATAACATATTATTTGCTGCAGATTGGGACAATTGCAAAGTGTATTTATTTTTGCAAAGACAGCAAGATAACAGACTACTGTCAAGTTAAATACTTTTTTTTTTTTTCCCCCAGGCTACAGAAGTCTTGTCTATAATATTCTGTAATAAGGAAAGCTAACGGCCTATATTCCTTATTAATCTTCCTGGTCATTCAGACACATTACTTAGTGAGTTTTCCAGATATTATGAATGGCCTAGAGGGCAGATTCAAAGTATCCAGTTTTGTGAGGTAATTAAATGTTAATGTAATGGATAATCCTATTTTTACAAGCTACAGAGGAAGACTGCTTATAGACTATACTTTGAGATCAACTCCAAAAAAATAAGTTGAGTGAGGAAGGTCACAAGGGAGGTTTTTAGGACAGCTGCTTTACAAAATTTTTAGATAGAACCGTTTCAAAGTATTTTTCATAAAATTAAGTATAGTCATTTACAATAAAATGCCACAAGTTGAGTAAAAATATATGCCCTAGCTAACACTGATGATTGCAAAATAAAACCTGTCAGCAGAAAGTTACTTGAAAATAGGACAAGAAATGGCTATTTTCCTATTTTGTCTTCAAAAGCAAACAAAAACCTAACACATTTTCCAATACTTGGAAACATTTTTTTTCCTTTCTCCCATTTAGTCTACTTTCAGAGTCTGTATTTTGTTGTGTTATCTGCCTTTTTTTCTTTCAGAAGACTGTGTACTGAAATTCAGTATTTTATAAGATATCTAAAAGCACAAGATACTGCAATAATGGCAATGAAGTGAAAAAACAACTGTTATTAGCATGGTATATCAGGCTTGGGCTAAGCCAAGCAGATCAGCTCACTTCACTGAGACTTGTAAGGAACTATGTTTTCAGTTGTGTTAACCAGAAGATTAGAAGAACAAAAACCCCAGAGATATTCAGCTGGCATCTGGGTGTCTTGCTTGCCTGTCTGCTTGATTTTTAGTCTGAGGGAAGAAGAGACATTTAAAGTGAACAAAACACTAGGGAGATAACTCCGAAAGTGATGTTCATCCTTTATCTTTACTTAAATAAGGAGCAGCTAATCATCAGCATTTAATTTAATGACTTTCCTACCCACAGAATTGTGGTGCAAAGGAGGTTCAGATCTGAAGTAAAGTGAAATTTTAGTGAAGCCACAGAGGGATTCCAGTCACATTCTATACTGGGATATTGAAAATCACTTTATTTATACCATTTGGTAAATAGCACTGATAACCCAACTGTACATGTTGGTTATCAGCATAAAAAATAATGAACGTGCCAACACGAAAATAGAAGCAGCAGCTATGCTGATTCTATTAGTCACATGTAGGCAGGGTACAATGCCAGGGTTCACAAGGTAAAAACCAGCTACCCCTGTTGTTTCAATAGCTGTGGACATTTTGGTGTCTATACTTTTCTATTTCAAAGCCAGACAGCTCTTCACCATGAAGAAGGCCAGTAATCTTTTCAATAGATCCTACCAACACAAACCCCACAATTCCACTCTGTTCCAGTGCCCAGTCAATTAGAAAACACTGACAGAAGAAGCAGAATCCAATCCTTAAATTTGTAAGGACAGAGTTCCCAATTTTATATTATAGTGGAACTTCAATTATTTTACTGTATGCCTTGGGCTACCTGCGCAGGCCGGCCAGCTGATTAATGATGGGTCCACCTTTTGTCCTAAATCTAGCTGTGCACCCGACACCCTGAAAACCACTATTAAGAAGGAGAAATCCTCCTTGATTAAATTTATCAACCATGTTGAAATGTTTATCAATGCCAGAGACCTATCTGGAAGGTGTTCTTTCTCTAGGTAAGTAAGGCAAATACACTCTGAATTCATTTGGTTAGACTATGCAACTTACTAGTTTCACAATGTCACCTCCTTTGGATTATTCCTTTTTCTGTAACGCTAGGAGGAATCACATTTATCTTACAGATCACTGTCAAGCCCTACCACAGACTCAGTTTTTACCATTTTATCAAAGTGGTTCCCTTTGTGCATCAGTGGGTGCTGAGGCAGTGAGCTCAGTTACTGGGCTGAGCCTCCTTCCTCTTTTAAAAGGATTAGAGGTATCTGAGGCTTAATGGTGTCAGACTTTCTGAACAAAAGAATTACTCACACTGATAGCTGAAACATCCTGGGCTTGAACGATGACTTGGCATATACTGGGTATCACAAAAAGAATGTTGAGATAGACTTATATGCACAAGTTTTTATTTGTAGGGTCTTTGCCTAGATGCATACATTGACTTCAAGGTTGATACCAAGATCTAAGTTGATGATGGTCTTTCACCAGGCTCTTTCCATAGTTCTGATAGTTTTCATTAGAACCTCTCATGACTGTTCCCATTAACAGCACTGACTGGTGAACATTTTGATCAGCTGCAGGTGCTGCACGAACATCTGTTGTCAATCTTTGTGTATGCACATAACTGAGTAATACTCACTGATTATTTGTTATTATTATTTACACTATTATTCAATAAGTCTTGTTTTTCCTCTGATGTAAACTAAAAGCTTCAAATTAAGGACTATGAGAATGTGACTATAAAAGAGATAATTCCAGATGGCAATTGCTTCACATGAGAAATCTGTCATAACAATCATAAAATCTCATAGAAGGGTTTGGTATGGAAGGGATCTCAAATATCACCTAGTTCCAACCTTCCCACCATGGGCAGGAACACCTTCCACCAGACCAGGTTGCTCAGAGCCCTGTCCAACCATGCCTTGAACAGAGGATTTGCAGGTGTAGCATGGTGGGCATAACAGCACAACAACCACAGTGTGAGAACTGCAACAAGAAAGGTCATACTAAAGGGCTACAAAGAAAAACCATTAGCATTTCGAAGAGTAAGGCACTGAGTAAGGATAGTGTTCTTGACCAGAAGAAAGTGAATTTTGTAAGTGCTGATTTTCTTAGTTGTAAGACAACTGAGAAGTTCAAGAATTGCAAATGGTAGAATATTTCTTACACCAGTTTGATGGTCACTTTTTTTATTCTGTCTATTCTGTACTGGATCCACTTACAAATTATTAAATGATGAGTACATTCTGGACCACTTGAAGAAGCAGCTAGTTGACCTAAATCCTACTATCAACTAAGCTGATCTTCTCAGAATTGAAAATGCTGCTCTGCACCAGCAGAAGATAAGTAGGGAGTTTTTTCTTCATGGCTTTGAATGCTGGCAGATCATCAGTGAATTCAGGGAAAATACCAGGAAGTTGTTTCTTGTAACACAAAAATCCCACATTTCGCTCAGAAAAGGCACAATAAGAAAGGCTACAGCAGGGTCCAAACATTGCGCACTGTCACTATGGCACGCCACGAATCTGAAGGAAAGTGGAAAATATCTTCCTTTCTTGCCTGCAAAATTCTCTGTCCCTGTAGCAGATGGCTGAGTGCATGCACCATCGGACTGGCGCTTTCTAATCATTTTCCCCTCCATCCAGTTTATAGCAAATGGCAGCAATTTCAGCCCTTTTAACATGTCTGGTTTTGCAGAAGAAAGAGCTCCAAGCTATATTTACAGAGATCTTTGATAGTTTTAATAATCCAAGTGAAAAAGTGATTTTGATGGCTTTTGGGGCCATTGCCAGAATTGTCAAGGACTGCAAGAGCAAGGACAAACATGGTGTGGAATTTCTGAAGGTTGCCAGAGTTTCAACACTTCTTGGCTGATGTAAAGCACAAAGCAGACTGATGGGTGTAGTAAATGCTGTCAAAGTTTTAAGGCACTAGCCAAAGTGTGTGTGTGTGTGTGTGTGTGTGTGTGTGTGTGCGCGCGCGCAAGCACAATAAAAGTAGAAGCAAAATCTGATTCTATGGAAAACTGAAAGCAAGCTTCAAAAGTACAACTTATTCAGTCATTTCAGCCTTCCAGAGCATGGCTTTTCCATTTGCATTTCTGCCAGATACCCCAGCAAGAAACACTAATAACAGCAATTGCCCTCCACCATGCTAAGAGTAACAACCAAACAACCTGTGCATGATAACCCTGAACAGAATAAATGAAAATAGAAAAGACTTGCTCTTATAAAGACAAAAAATGAATCCTATAAGGCTGAATTCAAACCATATACAGACACTGCACAGCCTCTAGGCTTTTTTGCAATAAAAGAGGTGTTGCTGAAATTGGTGGAATTACAGCAGCATGAAATCAGCACAAAAATAGCATCAACTGTGCAATGCATAATGCACAAAGGATGGCATTACTATATAGAGTCACAGGCTATGTATCTATATGGCATCATGAGCAAACTGTGCTCGTGGTACCATCCACAGACAAGCCTTGTGCAAAATGACATATTGATATCCAAGTCAGAAGTAGAACATCTTTGTTCATCACACTGCTCATGCCAGAGATACCATTCATGCCCTAATCTGGTAACATTCAGCAACTGAAGATCAAACCACTCTGATTCTGTCATACTACACCATTTTCAAAATGTTTTGGAAATATTATCTAATTAAGTCCTATATGTACAGAGTCCCAATGCAGTCAGTAAGTGTTATCTTCATTTGTAGTGATGCGAAAAATATTTAGATACTTGCTCAGAGCTGTCAATGGGAAAGACAAACTCCTGATAGAAAAGGAAGCCCTCACTAGGATGCTCTCACTGTTGCTGAATCTGCAGAAGAAGAGTCCTGATGTGACCAAAGTGACTAGGCCATTCATGCCATGGCACTGAAGAACACAAATGGTTACTAGCTTTTCTAAGACTCCAGAGTCTCACACTTTCAGGGTCTCATATCTTCCATACCAAGATTATTTGACTTTTTAGACCACGTCAAGGGATATTTTAGAAACGCACAAGCTTCCTTTAGTAGAGTTGCTGGGAAATATATAAACAACAAAAAAATAATTTTCTCTTCCTTCAAAAACTATCTTTTACTGTGCTGATGTTTCTGCCATACCTTCATTGTATGGCAGAAAAAATAACAACTCAAAAAGACTTTCTTTCCTTCAGCTTGGGATCTTAACACCAACAATGCAAACAAGAACAGGGAAAACAAATTCACATTTTCTATCATAACAGTCCTAAATAGTCCTCACATTCCCTGTAAGATATCTTGCATGTTACTACTGCAGTAATTTCTTTTCTAAAGAAACACTTTCTTCCTTAATTTGAAAACTGGTGGCAGGATGATATATTAGACCTTAGCACTTGAGCACTTGAGAAGCAAGATGAATGTTGATTGTTCTTATTGCAAATTGAGAATTAATATTCCAGTTTATGGAAACCAACAGGACAAAAGGAAAAAGTGGACCTGTATCATCATGGTAGGCAACGTTGGAAAATAAACATAGTTCCTTCTCTTTCACCTATAAATGTAATTGATACCCATCTAACTGTAGACAAAATGATCAAAACATACTTGTTTCAGTTGTGGTGTCTGCTCCTATAGCTGCACATAATACAGATTCACATTGTATATAAATTATACACAACCAGTTACTTATACTCTCTTGTTAAGGTGCTGCAGCGGAATTAGATATTAGAGCACAGGATTTTTTTTCTGTATTCAAACAATTTTGCCAAAAAGCATTTTTTTATAGAGCAAGTAATCCTTGAATTTTGCTTGAATTTGCCAGAGAGTTTTGATTTTAAATATCAAGAGAGATGCAAATCCAGAGTGAAAGAAAGAGAACAAGAATAAAAAGGCCGAAATGAATAACCTTTAGCTTCCTGATCAGTACTCCTTGCCGGTGAACAAGCAGTTTGGAAAAGCCCCATTACTTTCTTTCTTACCACCATACTGTTTCTGCTCTGTTCTTTTGCATTTCCATTCTCTATTGCTCTCCTTTCCTTAGAGATTTCCAAATAAGCAACAAACATAAATCTGTTGAGCAGGTAAATCAGAACAATGAAGGTGAAAAGCAGTTATAGACTGTTACTCCTTCTGCTCTTTCTACATTTTTTTAAATCAATATGGCTTACCATTCTTAAATTCCTGAAGACACTTTTTTCTTCTTATTTTCGTCCTTAAAACAGGCTAGAGGCTGCATGCATCATCTGTTCTATAGATTGTATCTTGACCCTAGTTTTATAAAAGCAGAAATGAAATGACTTGAATGAAAAGTCTTTCATTCTTTAACAATTGTGTTCCACAATTTCAAGTATTTAACCTTCATTTCAGGCAAGTGTATATAACCTCTTCCCTCTGTCATGCCTTAGTCATATATTTGAGATGACCAGAACGTGTAGAAAACATCTGAAAATACAAAAGCCTTCAAATGCACATAAAAAAGGAGTTTCATAGCTTAAAACCTTTTAAATCACAGAAATTTTAATCAGTACAACTATAAAGAAAATCACAAAGCCTACAGAGGTGGATGTTAGGTGCATGTCTGCTGAGGTTACATTTCTTAATAGTTTGCAGTACACTTTCCCTGTGCCCTGAGTGATGCAGTTCAAGGATGATCCTTAGGAAGCCTTTCTCAGATGTCAGAAGACTTTCTTTCTGAAATTTAGCCAAACCATCAGTCCTTTGCTCCAAATGCTTCTGGAAAACCATCAGAAGGGCCAAGGAAGGGTCATTCGCACATGTGACGAGTGGATGGCAGAGAGTAACTGCAAAACTGAAGTAGAGAGTTGATTAACAGGTCATAGTGACCTAAACAAAAAAGAAGTCTTTTTTGTCTTTTTTTTTTTTTTTTTTTTTTTTTTTTTTTTTTTTTTTTAGGATTTTGGAGGCTGTTGTTGAAGCCTTCTCATTTAGCTTTCTTTTCTTTGACAGCTCTTGGAACTACTGTCTATAATTTCAGCTTTGTCATGAAACAGAGGCTCACATGTCAACGTACATGATTCTCAGCAAAAAATATCTTCTCCTGCTTCTTAATGTTGCGGTGGCTAAGTCCACATTACACTCCCGTGTTACTACAAAGTGGTCTCTCCCCACACCACTGTGCTAGAAAGTTCTCCCTTTACCGAGACCCCACTGCCCCCTGCTCCTCTCCCCCTCCCCTCCCTTCTCCCATTGGTGAGGAAGTTCCCCGCCCCGGGGGGATAGGTCTTGGGTAAAAGCATGGTTACAGGTGGTTTCCAGACCCCCTGCTCCCTGGTCACATGTACCCAAATCCTGTTCCTATTGGACATTCATGCTTCCCCTGCCCCACCTTTTCAGTCTGTGCTGAAGCCCCCAGCAATGAGTTTGGGAGAATAAAATATCTCTGGACATCCACGCAACTATTGCTCCATGATTCTTTCCACAGGCTAAACTGTCTTCAGAAGGTTGCACCTGACCGCAACACATTGGCCCCTGTTATGTCACTCAACCTTGCCTCTACCCTGTAGCCCTCAGACCATTGGCTTCTGATGCTCTGCCCACCCCTGGGACCCTCCGGGATAAAACCACACGTGGGCTTTTGTTCTGTGTTCTTTGCCTCTGTTGCCTTAGAGTGCGTTGGTTACAATAGATGCCTGGGAATTGCACGCAGAGACCCCCTCTGGCCTTTCCGTCTCCGGTTCGCGCACAGACTGTGTGTGAGCGGCTGCTCACGCCCACCTGCCAGGGTGAGATCGTGTGCACGCGTGGGTGCTGGCAGAGCGCCGCCTAAGCGCTCCCACGAGGGACCCCGTGGAAAAAACACGGCATCGACGCCACCTCCACTGTATCTTAGCATTTTTTATTTTGGTACAATCAAATAATTAATAACATCACCCACTGTTCCTCGGTCTTTGAGTTTCCCACCAGGTAGTTGCCTTATTTTTTCTTCTGGAGAGAAAGAAATTGCAACAAGTACGTGTATGGCCAGCCTTTGGGAATGGAACAAGCACCTCTCCCCTCTTTCTTCTTCATATCTAAAATGTCCTTTGGGACAGGGCTGCCAGCCACCACTCCAGGCCCCATGATAGATCTTATCTTTCCTTTCTGTCACGCTTTTAAAACTCTCTAGCTTACAAATTCATGCAAGGGTTTTACAGCATTTACTGAATTGTGAGTATGTGGGTGAAAAGCTGTATACCATAGTTTTATTTTTACTTGCAATAGATATAGTAAACTCCGTTTTATGATAAAGAATTATGTCTTCCCAGTGGAGAGGTTTCAGTTGCATTCCAGCCTTTCTCTCTCAGGAAGGTTCTTCCTTCCTGAGGAGTAGTCTGAGCCTACTCACTTATGAAACTGAATAAGACACCAATGGTAATAAAAATTTTTAAATCTGCAAAGAGTAACCTGAACTGGGTGTGAAGTGTTTTGGTATATAAGAAAGGAAGTAGGTAAATATCTCTTTACAGTCTGTGAAATAAAGTTTGGCATACATTGGGCACAGAAAACACAACTTCTAAAGGTCTGTATGTTTAGAATACGAGATCACCTCAAAAGTAATTAACTGTTTATCACATAGCAACAGGGGTTATTACAGAGCACTGGTTCTACTATAAGCATTCATACAGGCCTCCCAAAATCTCAGCTTGTAGCACACGCAAAAAGAAAGCAACCTTGAGGTCAGAAGCAAATTGCTATTATACATCACCAAGGACAGCATGTCAAGTACCATATTTATGTGTGAAGTGGAAAAGAATTAATGAACAGCATTCAGACAGTGTGTGTTCTCTGGAGCAATACGAATGAATGACGTCCTGCAAAAATTATTGAGCCAGACCTATTAAGATAGGAATTACTAACGTATTAACATGTTAAATTAATTTTTAACCAACATGACTTTAAAGTACATAACAAAAAGTTTGCATTGTTTTATTCTGAGGTTTTTAACAAGCTTTTCACTTTCCAAATAAACACTCAGTTGTGAAGAGGTTTTTCAGCTATCATGGGCATCATACACAGTGCTTAAACTTTAATAAGGACTGCTAATACAGTATCTAATGTTACATAACAAGTTCCTCTGTATTTTCCATGAGGTTGAGATAAATAATTCATGCCTGAATGTTCAGTTGTCAGTGCTCATAACTCTCAGTGTCTGCTTAGTTTTACCACCTGATTTTTTTTAAATTCTGAATAACCTGTTCTTTCCTGCAGGCAAGATTTTGTCACTCTTGCCCCTATTTGTAGAGGTTTCTACACAGATAAATCTAATCAGTATCAGTGATGAACAAATGTGGCAAAAGACAAGAAAAAACATCCTTAACAGGAATAAACACCCTAAGAAATGTCCTAGAAAACTCTGGCATTGAACTCTCTTATATTTTGGAAAGGAACAAAACCAAAAGGAATTTACAGTTTTAGGAACCTACTTTCAAGGCATCTAGCAAAGTGACTTCTCTCTAGTGCTGCCTCAAGAGAAGAGAATAAATTGTTTTATATTTTTTTACAGATAGAAAAATACTATGCAGGTCTGTGGTTGTGCAGACAGAGTACAAAATTGACTTTTTATTCTTTTTTTTTTTTAACTGAGAAGGGAAAACTTTTTTCCAAAGCTAAATTGCCAGTCATTCCCAAAACAAGGAACCAGTAGAGGAGAAAACTGGGTGTTAAGTGTGGTGGTGGGTACCACACAGTATCAAGCCATCTGTGCAGTTGTTATTATAGTTTCCCTCTCTTTCTCTATTTCCTCGACTGCAGCTACTCATTTTAGTAAGAGAAACATGTAGCATTGACATTTGTGCTGGGATGAGTTAAAATCTGTGCTGTGCTTTTGTGAAATGATGTGTGAAAAATCAAAAGACCAAGTTTGCAAAGTAATTTCACAAGAAACAAATGTGAGATTGCATTATAACATCATCAGGAAACATAATAGAATGACATAATAGAATGAAATTCCTCAAGAACATGGAGAAGTAGATATTTTGGAAGTAAAGACTATGGATTTTTTTGAGACTCTGGTGAACATATGTTGAAACTGAAGCCATCTGCATATGAGAAAACAATCAAAAGTCAGGTCAGCTGCTCCCACCTCTCAAACCAACGTCTGAGACAAACAGCTCCCACTGACCAGGATCTTTTATGCAGTTCTCGGGAATTTTGTGCATTATATGAGAAGTTTGTGAGAAAGAGAGATTCTGGAATAAACTAGTGCCTGCCTAAATTTTCAGGGATTTGCCTTCATGCACCTTCAAGGTAATGAAGTGTGAGTTCAAAAGGTTAGATTTCATACAAGTCAGTATGGAAATGAAGAGGAAAACTTCACATGTGAAGCTCTGTTTTTCAGAGCTGTTTATATATAAATGGTTCCAAAGAGAATAAACAAAAAGAAATCCAACTTAATTTATTTGTGAAGGTTGTCAACAATTGCTGCTGCTGAAGGGGTTTCAAACACAGTTGACCTGACTGCATTATCAAATATAAACTGTGCTTCTGTTTGTTTGCTTTGTCCCCTGGATAGGTAAATGGTGAAATATTCTTCCCGAGACAGAGAAAAGTGAGAATCAGTCCTTCAACAGACTGCAAAAAAAATCAATAATTTTCAACAAATCTGACACTTATTTGTGGAGCTGTAAAGGGATTAAATAAACTGTAATATTTTTCTTGACTTATACATGACTTCCATGAGTCTTAAAGCATAGGGCTGCTATGTGCGTGATTCCAAGTATTCTGCCAACAAAAATTCCCCTAATAACAAAGAACTTTCTCAAAGATTCAAATGCTTTTTGTACTCTCAGGAATTATTTTATTTGCTAGGCAAAGTTTCCTCCCTGCTTTCAAGAAGTTTTCACTCCTTCTGTAATATTAATGGAATATTCCTCTGTCTTCATGTTAAAAGCTGGAAAGAAAAAGCATATTGGTCCTAACATTTTTGCACCTGAACATTTAATTAAAAGACTCCCATATCCCTCAAAAAAAGCATTAACTTTGACAAGTACCCCAGAACATTCAGGAAATCACAAAGAAAATATCCTAATGTAGACCTCTGTTTAAAAAAGCTACAAGGGCAGACCTCGCTACCTTGTTTATTCTTGGCTTTTAGTGTTTTTAATTTTTTCACTACTGCAAAGTAGGAAACTCAGCTGTTGTATATGACTAGGTCATACATTTTTCCAGATGTCATACATGGAGCACACATTTGATAATTTGATGGAAGTAGAGTTATCGTCTGAGCTAGAGTGCCCTCAGTTATCAGTATCATCAATGAACCTAAATAAGTGAACCCAGGAAGAATCTTCGCATTACCTTTCTGTGCAGTCTGGTGTGCCAGACTACTTGAACTTTTCCACAATTGTGCATCATCACTGGCAGCTACACTGGTCTAAAGAGTTTGTAAATCTATCTGGATCAGTGGCATAGGTCCTGCATAAAAGCTGAATCCATGAGGGTCACAGCCTATCCCACTGTAATAAGAAATATGACTAAACTCAGTGAATCACTCTGAAGAGCACTGACTTCCCTCTGTGCATTTCCACTGATACCAAATGAACATTTTTCTTCTACATTTGCCTATGAGAATGCCCTATGAGAATCTGTCCTCAGATGGAGGAACTTGAGTGGCAGGTTGGTAGCAAGACTCTCAAGGCTGTATAGGCACATTCATAGGCACATAGCATCCTTAGCAGAAGTCAGGAGATGTTTCATTAGAACAATTTTTTCTTTGTTGTACTTTCTGGCACAAGGAATTGTGGTATGTAAGCAGTTAAATTATTTTGCCTTCTCCCCGACCGCTCTTCGTCACCTAACTTTTTAAAAAGATTTTGAACTACAAGTATGAATGTTTCATTATGCTATGTCTTTCCTACAAGAAAGATTTAGGCTAATTCCAAAAGAAGACTCAAGGGGGAATGGTTCCTATAGACTAATCACAACCTCAGGGAATTGGCATATCTATCTTGCATGTTGCTATGCCCCACAGATGCAATTATCTCACACCAGCTGCACAATTCTTTGTGACTATTAATGAAGGACTAATACATGGGAAGAATTATGCAGTTAAATCCAGAAGCAGAGTCACACATAAAAGACCAGCAACATTTACAGACAATTATTGAACTAATCAAAATATATTATTCGGTAGACCTGGAGACCTCACTTATGCAATGAATGATGATACATCTGTAATATTACTTGTATAAGCAAGGATACAGGATCAGGTCCCAGCTAACCAGCTTGAAGCACCAACTCTAGCAGCATGCAGAAGTTGCAATTTAATGAAGTGTCAGTTATAAACTGCCAATTTAAAATGGATTAGGTAGTCAGATTCACAATAAAAATCCCCTCTGGGGAGAATCTTGGCCTACTTAATTCACAGGCATGGAAACAATTAAATTGTAAAATAACTCTACATGAAGAAATCATTGGAGAAATTGTTCCTAAGATATTTTCTGAAAAATATTGAGTTCAGTTTTCAAAAACATCTATGTAAGTATAAGAACTGAAAAAGTCCCAAAATTTGATTGCAATATAAAAAGTTTAACATGTCAGTACTCAGCTTTTCATACGAAATAAAAGTATGCAAATTTATCATGAACATCTTCGCCACGTTCTTTACCTTCAAACTTTCCCTTGGTTTTCAAGTTTCTTTAGTCAAATTCTTCTACCACCTCTGTCCTCCTCCTTTCTGCCACCCTTCCAGTGACGACCTGCATGCATTCTTACAACAACCATACCTTTGCTACAATAATGGAGTATGTTAAGTAAATACTAATTTTTTCCCAGCTATTGGTGAGAGGAGAACAAATAACCTCAATTGATGAAATGTACTGACTCTGTCTGCATGAACTGGCAAACATACATATACATGCACAATTATACTTATGTGAAGTCAGAACTTCAAGGCCAGGAAATTGATTCAAAAACTCTGTTGGACCTTAAATATTGGTTACATTTCTTTGGCACTAAGGTGTTTCAAATACCTTTACTGGAAAGAAAAAGTAAAAGAAAGGCTGAAAATGCTCCTGATGTTGATGAAACAAAAGTGAACTACTGCTTTTGTTAATACTCAGAGAAAATTCCTTGGACCATGCAATTTACCTGAAAAATGAACGCAGTTCAATTTATTCAAATCAATTTTCCCAGTGTGTAAAAACACAAGGAATTTATTACAAATTAAGTAAAAAATTGGTAATTTCAAGGTTCCACATCTTTTTTTACAGATCATTTTTCGTGGACTTCTGAGCTGTAGGCTATTTAATAGACTACACTTGTAGATGTCACAGACTTCAAGGCTGTCATAGACTAGATGGCAAGATATGCAACACGAATAAGCTCTGTAAAATGTATGGCATCTGTTGTCTTTCACTTCAGACTATCATTCATCCTGGAATCAAATGTAGATAGATATCAAGAGTCCTTCAAAACATGAAATTCAAACAGAATCCTAAAAANGTTCTTATCTCACAGAAAAGGGGAAAATGCAAATCAAACCACTACACATACACATTTTGAGCAGATGTTCTGGAGGTAGCAATTTCTGTATGTAATTATTCAGTGAGTTACCTGTTTCAGTTGGTCATCAAATGTGCACTGTCTCCACTTGCAGCAAAAAAAATCTACTGATACTTGTTGAATTATTTAAGATACAAGATTTTTAAGAGATGGGGAAATGCAGAATACAGCTGGTGTCCAAGAAAGCCAGTCTTAAACAGGTAGTGTGTAAATTAAATTATTCCATTCGAAGAGACATCAAGTGCAGTACCAAAAGGCAGCAGACTGAATGAAGGGCACCTTTTTAGTGCAATACAACAACAGAAAAAAACACAATCTAAAAAGTAAAACAAATTTAATCTATGGCATTCGTTTTCAAGCTATCTGTCTTTTGTAGGCACTCAATTAGCATATGAAGTAACGGGCTCACATCCATTCTCTTCTTCATTAGCAGACATTTGTATGTCTTGAGCTGAGGAACTCCATATATCTAGTCTCTCAGGCTTCATCCAAAATTCTACAGACTGTTTTGAGCTGTGGAAATAAATAGCAAAATTTCTCATTTCTACCACTGAAGGTGTTTCATTGTGTAAGAAAAAACCCTCAAATTTAGCAGGACAAAGACAGTGAAAAAGGGACTATGATTCTCAGCCCCAGTGGTCGAACCCTGGTCTCCAGTTACTGTTTCACATCCTGTTTTATTTGTTTGATTCACTGGTTTCTTAATGTGAACTACAAAACCGGTTCACTGGTTTGGCTTTGTTTGGACAGCATTGTTGAGCTTCCACAGTTTTGCTGCTGGCAGATCTGACCTCATTAACACCCTCATTGTTCATGTTGGCAAGTGGCTGAAGTTCACTTTTTGTTAAATGCATTGTTCTGCTCAT
>VYZQ01005844.1:21370-35441 GCA_013400655.1 Mystacornis crossleyi | reverse complement strand
CCTTTGAGCACATGCAGATATCCAGCTCAAGTCTCCGGCAGCCGCAGAGATTTAATATCTCTCAAGGTAACAGTTTGTTGTTAGCAAGATCAGTAATTTATAAAAGGAAGAGATGTTTCAAAAATGCCATGGAAAACTGAATATTAATAGGAGTCATGTACACAAATAATTTCCAAATTTGAGCCAATTTACTCTCTAAGATGGCACATGAAGAAGCAATTGGAAAATAAGGCAGAAAGTGGATTTCAGCTTATCTTCATTCACTCATTCACAACACCCACACTCTGAAATCACTCACACCCTGGTCTGAGAGAAATTACTCAAAAACAGCTGCAGTATTCGGATAACATCTCATAAACAGGACGCTGAGCTAGTATGAATGATGGCAAGAGAAACTCAAAACAGAAGTGAATTTCACTGTATGAAATGGTGAAGGTATCATCACAACAATTGTGGAGCCATACTTTGGGAACACGTGGAAAGCATAGTAGAACAAGCACCAGACGTGATACAGGTTCACAGTAGTACCACAACCAGGAAAGACTGGAAAATTACATTTTAGATTGATTCCAAAGAGCTTAAGTAGATATACAAGAGAGATGGAGACGGACTTTGTAAATGAGGCTGCTGCCACAAAAACCTTGAATAAGCAACAGCTGTGAAAGCAGATAAAATGAAACTTTAAGTCCAGAAGTGATCAAAAGTTGAAGAAAATTCTCACATTCAAACCAACCGTTGAAAGGAAAAATTTTACCGGATAGAAACTTCTCTAATTTATCTAAGGTGGAAGTGAATTTTAACAACCTCCTCTACTCCGCAATATAATTATATTTCCACTGAAGGACTGGCTCTAGGCAACCCAGCCTGTAGGTAGGGTATGTTTTTCCTTTGCTTTGCTTTGTTTTCCCTGTTTCACTCATCTCTATCCACATTTATTCTACATCCCCTCCTCCACTTTTAGAGCACTGAAAGCCCTCTGCATCTAGTATTACTCACTCTACACATATACCTCGACAGGTGAGCTGTAAAATAAAACTATCTTATCAGAAATCTTCCCAGTTACCCACAGCTGTCACACATGTGAGTGAGCCTGTGCTTTTAATACTGTTTCCTTTCTGTTTGAGTGAGGATCTTTTCTCTGAACAGAGCACTTTCCGCCTGACCCAGATTCACCCACACTGAAAGCTGAAATGTGCACAACATCCTACTGAAAAACGGGAGCAATATGAGAGGCGTCGCTGCAGTTTTGTCCACCTGTCACTCTAACCCTAATAGTTCCCTGCTTTTCATTTTCCCTCTGGGTTTTTCACTTCTCCAAACCACTGCTACTCAACCTGCGACACTAACAGTGAAGAGAAGACTCTGCTCAGAGATCTGCATGCTCCCCAGGAAACTTGAAGTGAGGCAGCCAAGCCTCCAACAGGGAACAGGGATTTTAAAGGAAAAGGCAGTTGCTAAGGCATTTGGACAATTTGTATTATTTTGGTTTCAACACACACAAGGATTTCAAAGTTTACTCTCTGGGTATTTAACCCACGTGGGCTAATAGTCATATAAAAAGAGCCTATCAATTCTATTGTGCATAAATTCTATTTGAGTGAATCTCAGAGCTCAAGCTGAGGCCCAGCTCATATGCCTGGAAGAAAAAGACATTTAACTTCTGGCAGTGGAACAGTTATTTGTCTACAAAATCAATAATTTATAGGGGAAAGAGAGGCTGCATAAAACTAAGAGTAAGAGAAAAACAGTAAAAGCTCTAATAGAAATGCAAGAAATAAATCACTCCTCCTTCTTCTATGCTAGAAATTTAATTCAAATTCTTACATCCAGCTTAATGGACATAAACCACCAAAATCATAACTCCCTGTAGCATGCACATGTTAGCACTAAGTCCTTATCCAATTGCCTCAGCAAGCAGTTGCTCTTTGAGGGCAAAGTAGTAGGTAAACAAGCAAGTTTTAAGATTGAAGCATACTTTAAGACTAAGGGATCAGATTTAATCTATATTGCCCTTGCCTTCAGCTGACCTTGTCAGTATCTCCATAGGAGAACTCTGTTTATTCACTGCAATCTTATTTGGTTGGGTCAAACAATCGAACATTCCCACTCAAACATCAGAGATAACAGCAGAGTGACTTGGTTTCAGGAAAGAAAGGTAAGGTGTCAGGGAATTAATACTAATGCCTGAGTTTCAGCACAGAAAACTCCAGTCCATGGTGATCTCACAGTCAGCCGGATTTGTGGAATCTAGATCTCACAATGGCAGTGCAAAGGTTTTATCCATCCTAAATTTCAGTAGAACAATGTAGCAGAAGCTTCATGTGCAAAAAATTTTCTTGCTACTTCCCTCTCTGAAAAAACTTTTCTTCATGAAAACAACAATCCAGCTCAGAGCTATTAGTGCTAGAAATACAATTTTCAGGGTATTGCACAATGTTTGAAATTGCTTTGTCCAACATAATACGAAATTAAATAGCACAAAAATTTAGCAAAAGTGCAGGCACAGAAAATGCCAGCCCATTGTAAACTAATGACTCAGATTTCAGATGGCAAAAATATGAACAATTGCCTCCAGGAGGATTCATAGAGAAAAGGAAGATAGTCAATGGCAGACACTTGGCCTATTCTTTATGACATCTTAGCGTGAAACAAAAGGGGAAGGTGTGAATAAAAGGAAAAGCTAGGGTATCCTACACTATGTTTGCCATATAGGTGGAATTTCTTGACCCTTAATATCTCCTCAAGATGCCTTAAGATCACAGAACCATAGACTAAAGCAGGTTGGAAAAGATCTCTGAGATCATCAAGTCCAACCTATGATAGAACACCACCATTTAACTAGATCATGGCACTAAATGCCACATCCAGTCTTTAATCCTTAAACACCTCCATGGACGGTGACACCATCACCTGCCTGAGAAGCCCATTTTAATCTCTAATCACTCTTTCTGTGAAGAAATTCTTGCTGGTGTCCAGTGTAGGCCTTCCCTGGCAGACCTTGAGGTCATTTCCTCTCGTCCTGTCACTTGAGAGAAGAGGCTGACTCCCACCTGGCTACACTCTCCTTTCAGGTGGTTGTAGAGAGCAATAAGGTCTCCCCTGAGCCTGCTTTGCTCCAGGCTAAACAACCGCAGCTTCCTCAGCTGCTCCTCATAGGGCTTGCTCCAGACCCTTCCCCAGTTCCACTGCCCTTCTCTGGACATGCCCCAGCACCTCAAAGTCCCTCCTGAATTCAGGGCCCCAGAAGTGAATGCAGGATTCAAGGTTTGGCCTCACCAGTGTTGCGTACAGGGGGACGATCACAGCCCTGGTCCTGCTGGCCACACGATTGCTGATACAGGCCAGGATGACACTGGCCTTCTTGGCCACCTGGGCACACGCTGGCTCATGGTCAGCCACTATCAACCAGCACCTCCAGGTTCTTTTCTGTCTGGGTGCTCTCCAACAACTCCGTCCCCAAACTGTAGTGCTGCATGGGGTTGTTGTGGCCAAAGTGTAGGGCCCAGTACTTGGTCTTGTTGAACCTCATGCTGTTGGTCTCAACCCAGTCAGCCAGCCTGTCCAGATCCCTCCGCAGAGTCTTCCTACCCTGCAGCAGATCAAAAGCTGATTCAACTTAGTGTTGTCTGTGAAGACTCAATCCTGTCATCCAGGTCATCAATAAAGATGTTATACAGGACTGGGCCAACCGTGAGCCCTGGAGAATGCTGCTGGCGACCAGATGCCAGCTGGATGCAGTGTCTTTCACCACCACTCTCTGGGCCTGGCCATGCAGCCAGTTCTTAACCCAGTAAAGGGTGCACCTGTCCAAGCTGTGGGCTGCCAGCTTTCCCAGGAATGCACCAGGGGAGATTGTGCCAAAGGCTTTGATGACTAACAATGTCCAATATATGGTATAAAGATGAAGATAGTGCATGTCACATCTTACTTGAGCTGGTGCACTGCGCTAACCTGCTAAGTATGAAATAGACACAGCCACATAATGAGTCAAAACCCATTCTCTTTAACTCATGCAAGCAATCCCAAATAGCACTGGGAGATGCTGCCAGATGGTAGTGCTTCATAGAAACATAATGTTAGCTTTCACAGATCCTGAGCAGGTAAAACATTGCCTGCGAATGGTCAGACTCACACCCAAACATTTGTAAGGGCACGTTCATACAAGCTAGCTTCAGGCTGTGCATTAAGACCAAAACAAAGAGAGATCCATGACAGCAGAGGAACTGCTGTTGAGAGTATAGTCAGCTGACTACTTTTTGTCTGAAATAAGTGTTTTCTGTTTGCAGTAAGATACTTGTGGCAGCACCAGTGGGGCAGGCACTATGCAGCATAAAAAGAAAGACACATAAAAACTCACAGTTCACAGAGGAAAAGAGAAGGATGAAAGATAATTATACACAAAGACTCATGGTCTTGATCATGGCCTATGTTCCTCCAGTGATGTGAATGTAGAAGAGATCTATAAAACATCTGGCTGTATTTCTGCAAATGAAAATTATTTCTTGGTGATGCAGCTTTTATCCACCTGTTCTGTCCAGATCTCACTCGTACTCTAACAAAGGGTGACCTGGCAGTGAGGCAAATAGTGGTAAGGAAAGGATAATGGCCAAGGCAATCTGTGCTATAGCTTAAGCTGCAAAAGAGATTTGGTGATTACTTGTAATACCCACTTGGGTTATGCTCCAATAGCTCCTATGAGCATCAAAATCTTGCAGGTGCAAAACTAGTACAAGATCATCCTCAATTTCTTTTGGCAAAACTTGGAATCAAAAATAAAACAGAGAGGGACACATTATCTGTGTATAGGGCCCAAGTGATGACTGCAGTGTTTAAATAGCCTTCTATTTGTAATGAAATACATAAAGTTTATCCCAATTATTCATTAGACTAATGAATAATTAGAAACTAATTCTGTTTCTCTGTTCCTCTTGGAGAAAGCCATCTGATGCCAGCTATTAAATTACACATAGTAGAAGGAGGGTTCTTAAGTTACCTAGCAAACGTCAGTGCCAGAGGTAGATATTCAGCAGTGTACAAAGTAACATTACAAAGTAACCTTACAACTAATGCAGTTTTACGGAAGTAGGCTTTATTTGTCGTATCTGAAAAACAAAAATTGCAGCTGCATGAGCCGACATAAATATTCAAACTGTTAATGTATTAACACAAGTGACAGTAACAGATTGCAAAGCTTAGCATAAAATCACAAATAACTAAATACGGTGTACAGCGTTGTTTCTCTGAGCAATCAAAAATCTTGCATAATATTATAGCACAGCTGGTTAGTAGCTTATGCCATGTGATTTAAGTCTCCATAATAGATAAGAAGGACTTCGAAGCATTCTCTAAAGAAATATCCCTTTGGTTCCAACAGTATCAGGAATAAGTTCTCTCTTAGGTTTTTCTGTTTCCAGGCTCATTGATTCATGACAGAGAATGTAATGGTTTCTGTACATTATTATACGCATTTTCACATTTATCATACAATGTGAAAAATGCATATTATTCCATGCCCTTGAGCAGCTGTGGAATGTATATTTTAGGTCAAACACTTGAAGCTATGTGAGTATTCACAACAGAAAATTAATAGCTTACATATTCAGAGCAGTGCAAAAGAAAGAGACCATAAAAGTTCCTCCATTACAGGAATTAAGCAAAACCAGCACACTTGACTTGTTGTGAGAGGTGATACTGTCCCAGAAACAACTTTATTACCTGTCATGTTGAGATCCAGAGCCATAAAACTCTCATTTCCCCTTGTAATTTCTGACATGCTCAATAGCCCTGGTAATTGAACTACACTCCTAGGACTTTTTTAGCAGGCTGATATAGCTTACCAGATAACTACTGGCAATTAAAATCTGTAATGTGAGTAGAAAAAAGAAATTAATTAATCAGCAGTATATTAGATAAGTAGCAAATAACAAAAATAATGTTTTGGTGCAGAGGCAAAAACTTCAATACATAATGTGCCATATAATGTGTGCAAAAATAAGAGGGCGCAACAAGCATTCTTGAAACAGGACTCTGGTATGTGTTTCCATACATAAAATAAATTATGTGCATCCTCCTAGCATTCAGATGTGAAAAAACTGCCTGGAGCTATGATAACAACTGAATGTTTCATTCTATGAAGAATTAATATTTTCAGCAACAGTAAACAGCAGTTTATGGATATCAGATAAATCATTGCAATCAATATGAGATAAAGAAGAACAGACAGTTGTTTTCTTAATTTATTCACTCATCTATTCACAATATACATTGCTGCATTGATGTTAAGACATATAACAGACAGGTGTCTGGGGCTGTGGAGCTTTTGCTTTGTTTTGATCATTAAATTCTGACAATTGAGCCAAGATAAAATTATGTATTTCCATTTGCAAAAATATGATATAAAAACATTCTGTTCTGGTACAAAACATAAACGGTAAATTAATTTCTTCACCAAGCCATTGAGTACACTCTTTGAAAAACATGTTGAAGACATACACTATTCTTAGAATACCCTGGAGAACAATGTGTCATGCTTAAGCAGTGATGAATTTTATGCTGGCCACTGCATTACCAGTCAGTTAAGTATTTTCTTAGTCAGACCCTTGAGAATTTAGCAAGTAATTAATGATCATGAAAGTTGAGAAGATTCATTATGGGTCATACACATCTTTCCAAGATGTGTCATTATTCAGGTTTGTCATAAAGCAGCACCTATTGCATTAAAAACTTATGCAACAAGAACTATAGGCTTAAGAAACAAACTTACAGAGGGACTGGAACACTGAAACATGAAAGGCTGTGGCACACACATTTCACAAGGCCATGAAAGCCTTGAGGCAGTGTGTCTGTGCCCAGGTGAAGCTCCACCGCCTTCACAGGAGCTCCACTAGAAGGGCAAGCTGCCTCGAAACAAGAAACAAGCAGGATTAGACATGGCAATCCAAATTACTTACAAGAGGTGCTGAAGAGGATAATGAACCTAAGCATCCTCAGCAATATTCTAAATATAAATTGCAGCAAGAGCTTGAATTCTGGTCTGGGTGCATTTCATAAACTGGAGCAGCTACAACAGAAGATGAATGTTGTCTCTACACTGCCACACAGGGTGTGACCTTGAGGACAAAGTCAGTCTATCTATATTCACCACCCATCTACCTTGCTTGATCATATTAGGCAGACGAGACAGCTGGTACTTTCTACAAGTGCCCCAATGTCACATCCCCGAATTCAGATCACTTAGATGGGAAGTGGGAACACCAGGTAGAAGGATGATGAGGACACATCACTACCTCTGGTATCCTTCCCTCCCTCCCTCTCTCCCTCCCTCCTTCTTCTTTTTCCTCCCTCCCTCCTTCCTTTCTTCCCTCCCTCCTTCTTTTCTTCCTTTGAAATAAACTTGTAAACTGAAGAGGCATGCTTACTGGTTCCATGATTCTGTCATTCTTAGGTTTTATTCTGTCTTGGTACACTTACCACACAAGGAGCAAAACAAAACAAAACAAAAACATTCTTAAAATAGTACAACAAAAAAAAAAAAAAAAGGAAAAGCCACCTTTTTGCACTACAAATAATTAAACAAACAAAAAACCCCGAAACTCCAAGAGAAGAAAGTAAAACCCTATAGGCAGCTGCTATTTTCTTTAAATCAGCCTACATCTTTGAGAGTTTGAAGTGATAATAACCCACAAAATACTATTCTTTTGGATGGTAATTCCTCCCATACATACAAAGTTACACAAAATGAAATTTGGTAGTGCAAGTAAAAGACTATTTTCAGCCAGGGAAATGATGCCTGGAGGACTACATTTTTTGGTTCCTCTATTGCTGTCATGCTAGTTCTTGAAAATCTGGGCCATCATTCAAACTATAGGTTCTGCCTTGCTGTTTCATAGAGAACTGCTTGGGTTCTGTGAGAACTGATCCAGTTTTAGCCAAGTGCACAGAGTGTTTCACAAAGAGCAATAGATCTCTGAGCTGCCTGTCTACTGTTTGATCTTTTTGATTAACATTACACGATAAAGGTGATGTTTAGGAAAAACAGTTCCTAAGAAACTGGTTCAGTCTAGAAAACTCATTTATATTACTCTTCAGTTATATCAAAGGAACAGAGCTAATAACAGTCACGTTCACAGAAAGACCCTGATAGTCTGATTTAAAATGGAGAAGATCATGGGCCTGTTTCTCTAGAGGCATGAAAAGGTTTTCTGTTGAAAATCAATGTACTGATCTGAGGAAGTGTCTATAACCTGTCCAGATGCTGTGTGTCCATTTAATGACCCAGGTACAAACATACAAAAGTCAATAACAATCACCAGATATTTAGAAACCCATGGCAAGTGCCTCACTTGGTTGCTCATAATTCTCAGAATATATTCACAAGCTGTTATATATTGACCAGCAGTATGTTGTCTTCACTGGTGTGCTCAATGAGATAATCTGTTCCTATGGGCAGCATCACTGATGGAAAAAATGACCTAAAAAAAAGATCCACACACAATGCCATAAATATGGATGAGAGAATGGGCCCTAAAGCCACTCTTCTGAGAGATGAAGTCAGGGAGCAGAAGTACAGGTGGGGCTGGGCCAAAAACTGAGCAGACCCCAGACTGAGCCCTCCACAATGAGCGCCATCCCACAGGATCTCAGTACTGAGGCCAGAGCCAGGGACCAGGAACGGGGTCCATGGATAGACAAGGTAAACAATAAGCCAGTACTCACAGTGTAGCTTAGGGTCAGGGCTAAGTGCCCAGGGTTGAGACAAAGTAGGGCTCCTGGACCATGGGAAAGAAGGATGCATGGGTGGGGATTTCAGGTGTGGTTGCTCAGGGCAGTTGGGACCTACCAGAAACATCCCTGTTGTCACTGGAGTCGTGACTTTGGAAACAATAAACTTCCTTGGTTGCTTCCACTTTTCTGCTGTTTCTTGCCAAAAGGCCAATGTACTTACAGGACACATACACAAAGCATGAAAATTAAAAACAGACTCCCGCTCAGGTGTTCTTGTAAAGTCTGATAAATCAGAGACATGCAGCCAGCTTCTTTGCTTTTTTTAACCTTGTTAATGCCATACCTATAATGAAAATTTACCTATAGAAAATTAGGGAAATCCTACCACTAATTTTCATCAATAAGCTTATATACACTTGAGTTTTTTATTTTTAGAGGTACTCTTAGTATAGGCCAAGATAACCAAAGTTTTAGGAGGAACCAGATCTAAGCAAAAGCTTGAGTAGTCATTGGCCCAGAGAAGGGCATGGACTCTAGGAGGAAGTTTTTGATTATAATAAGAGATCCAAGATGACCTGTTTAATCTTCCCTTCCTTTCCTAAGTCCTATATTCTTTTCTATCTGTAAGGGGTGAAATAATACTTTAACACGGCATCTTTATTGGCCTCCTGAAAAAAATTGTCATGCATAGTATCTGTGTTTGACTTGTCTACTGGTCTGGAAGACAGGCAGTAGACTGCCCTGCTATCCTCTAGGAATCTCTCATCCTGATATTTTGTTTACCCTTTGCTGCCTGAATGAATTACAGCCTTTCTATATGAGAAAATGTATGGGTTAACAAAGACACTGCCTATTTTGTCAAACCCAAGATCTCCATATCCATGTTACAGCCTTACTTTTGACTCAAGCCTCTGTCAGGGTCACACAGACTCAAGGGCCTTCACCACTTACCTACTTTGTCAAATGTATTTCATTATTTCCATTCTGACAAGACAAATTAATAAGCCCATTGTTTAGATTTGTTTACCATCTTTTTGATCAATAACTATGTTTGATGTGGACACTCATTGCCAACCAGAGATGGGATAATTAGAGCAGGAATATAAGTGCCTTTAATAAATTGCCTTGCAAACAGGAGTAATCTTGAGAACACAATTAAGAAACCATTTTCTCCTGTTTCCAGAGAACATCCCTGTGTTACATATAAAAAAATGAAAAAAATGAAACAGTGCAAAGCCAGACACTTAAACTATCATTTTACTAAAAGAAATTACAAGAGTGCATAAGATGCAGGCCACAAAAGAGGACTGGAAAAAGTGATTTGTGAAATATTAATTCTCTTCATCATCCTGTTGCTACATGAAGCAATATATTTTAATTGGCTGGATGCAAGAACCTGTATTTTGCCTCTTTTCCTACTCCCCTTTTAACTGCAGTGTTAACCTTCTTTTATGAGACCAAAGATGGCAGGGTACAAGAACAGCTATGAAGAAAATACCTTACCATACATGTAGTGTGGGGGCTCAGCCAGGGTCTGAGTTTTACCAGAATGAAAGGGAGAGGGCAGAAAAATGCTCTTGTATTGCAAGTTATACAGAAAGAATTCTTACCCACAATTCTTAACCACAAGGTTACCTGTGGTGTGAATCAGCACCACAGGGGCCATTGTGAGGGCACAGAAAACCTAAAATAAACCAAAATTAAAGCAAAGGACACTACTGGTTCCGTAAGGGAAGAAAAATCCAAGAAATAAGAAAAAGTATTCTGTCTTTTTTTGTGAGGGACATTTCCACCAACTAAGAGTAAATACAACCTCTTTTGTTTCATAATCAAGAAGTAAATAAATGTGTTACAAACCACTTGGGCTAGATTTATTTACAAGAGGTCTATATTGTGAGGAAGCCTGAACCTCTGATCCACAGCAAGGATCATGATTTCTCTGTGGAAAGTGAAGAAAGAGAATGTTCCAAGTCCTGACAACTGCAGTTTGAGTGAATAAAACATTGCAATAAATAACGTTGCATCCAGTTTCTCCTAAGCTTTGTATTTCAGGAAATGCAGAAGTATGTTTCCTGATTAATATACTGTAAAAAGTCAATAATTAAGTATTTAAGTCGATGTACATTTGAAGTCATAGCTCCCAGGTCTCAGTATCAGCCAGCCACTGAGATACAAAGCAGCATTTCTGAACAAACTTACTGAGCAACAATTTCAAGCCCTTTCCTGCATCAGATTACATAGTTCATATTTTTAAGATATTCTTCACTTCACAGATTATCATTTTGTCACAATTCTCATAAATACTTATTTTATTAGTGACAATAAAGTACTGTAGGGAATATTAAAGGAGATGTCAAGAATATTTATAGTTCTGTGAATGTGAGAACCAGAAAAGAGAAGGGCAAGACTGCACAGGGATAGGCACAGGAACTTGCAGAGATTTGTATGCTCCAAGTGGAAGGGATGAAGGGTGAAAAGATGAACAAAATACTTAATTTTTCTCTTGTCTAACTACTCAGTGAACAACTTTATCTGTAACCAGCAAAGACAGATTTAGAAGTTCTCTCAGAAGTTGTCTGCTATCCAGTAGCTGGTGAAATATGACATCAGTGCTCTTTTATATCTATTTTACTTTAAATTCAGATATCTTCTGATATCAATTGTTATATAAAAAGGATGGATTTTTCATTAAAGAAATACACTGACTCCATGTTTAAATTCCCAGCTGCCGCACCACTGACTTTCTGTTTCCTGTATAGAGGCAGCCCAAGCTCCACTGGCTAGGAATTAGTTTAAACTTCACCTTGTCCCTGGTGTAGATAGAAGAAAACATGTTAGCATAAGAACTTGCCTAAAATGAAATATAATCAATGAGATCCAATAAGATTAAGTCATCTAACTTACCTTGTCTGGAAACCACAGCATACAGTTAAGGTGGAAACTACATTACATTAGTCCCTTATTAGCCAAGCCTGATCCAGGTCAACGTCACCCAAAATTAAACCTTATTGCAAGTAGTTTAAAAGCCGAAAAATAATGCTTGGCAAATCAGTGTGTATTTTGAAAAACTGGGGGGGAAAGAAAAAACATTTGGAGTAAATGTCAAGCTTTTTTTTTTTTTTAATTTCCTCCGTTGGCATACAAAGAAGTGAAGAAAGGACTTAAGGTAACAAAAAATTTTAATCAGACCAAAATGAGATATTTTATCTCCCTTTATTCTTTAGCATATTTCTAATGTTATTACTACTTTTAGCCAAAATTAATAGAGATAAATTTTGTTAACCTCAGTAATGAAGCGTGATTTTGGAATGTAATTGAAAGAGCACTTTGAAAACATCAGAACAAAGCGTTTTAGTTTTTCAGGAAGAATCCCCATTTGACAAACATTTTCAATCAGATCAAAGCTGCAGTTTTCCTGTAAAAGTACTGTTCACCTAAGAAATGGCCCCCACCTGCACTCCTGGGCACTCTGATGCCAGGCTGGAGAGAGGGAGCTTTGCTGAGCCTTCCACGGGGTAAAGGGGGACATCACGGTGCCTGTGAACTCTTCCCACCCTGAAGAGTGGACAGTGAAGGGATTTAGCTCTGGACCATGTCTGTACTGGAGGCCTGAGGTAGCACAGCCTGGCCCTGACCACGTATGTCTAGACACAGATACGTGTGTGTGTGCGTATGAGCACGAGCACACTTCGCATACGCCCACACACAGATACCATAGGGACACACACACACACGTACTTGCTACTGCTTTAGCCTTCATTGCAGCCGAGAGCATGACACAAGGACATGGTGCCAGCAAACACAGCGATATCTCAGACAAAACATCCTCTCTTCTACCAACAGTCACAGCAGAAGCAGACTATATCGCACGAGTTTCCATGGTAAACGAAATTAATGAAAAATGCCTCATTTCTGAATTGCATCACCAGAGAGCAATTGTAATGGAAGTAACAATGAGATATGTAGGTGATAATATTCTTCCTCCTCAATGTAGCAGAATGGGAGGAACATATCCCTGTTGTGCAGTAAATGCCAATACATGTAGCCAAAGTGTTTATTGTTTTGAAGCCCTCAGGAAATTTCGGTAAAAACTAAAGCCAATTTTTCTATTGGATCATTCACTGAAATGAATGTTCATTATAACACAGAGAAATGAAACAATGCAAGGCCATTTTAAATTTAAATATATTTTAGCAAGTAGAGCAAGGACTGCTACATTATTCTCTCGGTAGGGTGTGAGCTGCTGTATTCAGTAAGCATCTGTTCTTTGTAATTCCTCCAGTCAGAATCCGATGATTTAGTAAATATGCAAAAAGCCGTACTTCTGAAAATTAACATTTTTCCTGAGGTGTTTGTTTCTAGTTCATATACAGCAGATGGCACTGGTGGAATAAGAAGTTATGATATGTGACATCTTGTAGAAGCCCTTCCGTAGGTCCAGTCAGGTTTTGAATGTCGGCAAGAATGGAGACCCCAGAAAATACTTGGGCAAACCGTCCCTGTGTTTCACAAATCTTACCACCCAGGAAACTGGTGTTTTCTTATGCTTAAATGAAATTTGCTCTATTTCAATTTGTGTCCATTGTCTCTTGTCACTGGACACCACATTAAAGAGCCTGGAGCTTCCCTCTGTGCATCCTCCAAGCATTTACGTATGTCGATAAAATCCCCACCTGAATCTTCTCTTCTCCCGGCTGAACAGTCACAGTTCTCTCAGCTTCTTCTCACATGTCAGATGCTCCAACTCCATAATAATCTTCGAGATATTTTGCTGGACTAACTCCAGCATGTCCATATGTCTCTTGTACTGTCCAGAACTGGACCCAGTGCTCCAGATACTGACTAGAGGGGGAGGATTACCTACTCTGATATACTGGCAATGCTTTTCCTAATGTAGCCCANACTGACTAGAGAGGAAGGATTACCTACTCTGATATGCTGGCAATGCTTTTCCTAATGTAGCCCAGGGGCATTTCGGCTTTCTTTGCTGCAAGAACATATTGTCTGTGAAGATCCCTGAGTCCTTTTCTGCAAAGAACTTTGCATTTACCTTTGCTGACTTTCATGAGATTCCTGCTTCTCCTGCCTGTTGAGGCAGGAGAATTGGTAGCACAACCACCATGTCTAATAACCAATCCTCCAAGCTTTTTATCATCTGCAAATCTGATGAGGCGTCACTCTGTCCCACCACCCAGGCTATCAGTGTTAATGTTAAACAATACTGGTCCCGGTATCAGTGGTGGTACATGGCCCTTCTCAAGGCAAACACTGTGCTGCTGATCACAAACCTTGAAGACTGATATTTAAGCCACGTTTCAGGCCACCTTATTGTTCCTTTATCTAGGCT
>VYZQ01005843.1:123689-137064 GCA_013400655.1 Mystacornis crossleyi | reverse complement strand
TTGTATGTCACCTGTATCTTCAAATTGGGTTTGTGCAACAGCCTTGGAGCATGTTACAGTATAGCCAAGGTGGAGAAGGAAAATACAACCTTACTCTGCTGCAGAATTCTCATCACTTGCATGGTACACTAAAGGTAGTAAGTTTCAACAAGGTTTGCAACTGCTATGGTGAAAGTAAAATTCAGGGAATTGTAAAAGTTTTGCAACACTGAGAAGAAACTGGAATCCCAAATTCATGCAAGCATGAGTTTGCCATCTTCACAAGAAATGGAAGCGTAACCAGCCACTAAAACATCCAGCACAGCTCTTCTGCTCTGACCATGCTCGCCCGCCAGCCGCTGCAGCCCCTTTCCCCCAGGAGCACTGCACGGGCTGCGTGACCTCAAGGTGGAGTCTGGGGACACGGGCTCTGAGTCAGCTCAAGCCAAGGGCAAGAAGTTGTGCAGTTGCACTGCAAGTCTGTCCAGCGAGTTGATCCAGCTGAAAATTAAGCTTGCAGTTTGACAGATTCCCTGGGTTTTTTTTAAGCAGAGCCAAGTAATTGCTGCAACCATCCCCCCACATCTAATCCATTTTCTCCTGTCTCTCTTCAAACATGCCATATATTTCTGTTTCTTCCCTTGAAGTGGCACCTCTTGGATTTCAACCCTGACCAGCCAATAAATTGCCAGCAAACTATTTCTATAAAAGCAGTGGGCAACCTTCAGCTAGGCAAGCTTCCTTAATGAGCATTCACCTCACCTAGCGACAGAAATCAGTGTGGGTGCAAAGGAAGGAGGGAAAATGAGTGGCTTCCTGGAGAATACAGTGGTGGTAAGCAAGGCTTGTGGCACTTAAAATTGTTTAAGCTGTAGAGAAGAGAGCCCTCGTACTCACAGTTGAAAGTGGACAAGGAATAGACAGTCTCCTACATGTTAAATATCATGCCATTCCAAGAAACATTAAGGGAAAAACCAACACAAACACTGTCAGGATACACAAAGTTTTTCCCCTGGTCTCAGGGCTTGCTCACTGAGGCTGTTTTTTTGTGGTCATCACTCAGAGGCTCAACAGCTCCAATAACCTTCCACACCTGCTTTGTCATCCTGGCAAATGCATGTATGGCCACGCAAGAAACAGGCTGAGGAACTGCTTCAACCAAATATTTCTGAGCCTGAGTTTTTGTTTGGTTGTTTTTAATTATGCCAGATCGATTTTCCAATCCTCTTAAAACATGGCCAAGCTACTGTTGTGGCTCAAACAGAAGGAACAGCTGAGCAACTACTGAAGTCAATCATAAAGCATAGCCACCCAGACATCTTCTGAGATTTAATGTAAAAGGAAGTAAAATACAACAATTATTTAAAAACATAATTCGATCAGTTATTGTCAGTCAGATAACAAACCTTAGCTTACCTCCTAGTAGCTCAGTGCTGTACCTAAACCCTTTATGCTTCAACAGTACAATCCCTCAGCAACATTCACCTACTAACACAGTTTACAGCCCTTAGGGAAGGCCTATAATGAATGAAAAGTTGGGTATTATCCTGCATTAGGATCAGAAGACTGTAGAAAAAGGAAACAAAACCTTACTGCTTAGGAGGCCACATTTAAGTATATCTAACTTAACTGACTGAATTAACCCAATTAGACTCTGTATTTCTTTTGCAGAGGAAGGGGATGAAGTGTATGACCTTTCAGAGAAATTTCACTTAAATGGTCTAAAGGGTCTTCTGGCATGAAGTCCTCACTGACTGCAGAGGATACCAAAGATAATACTGCATGCAAGTTGAATACCTCTCTGCAGTTAGTCCCACGTAAAACAAACCAAACACCAACATAAAAGGGGACAGGTCTGTCTGTAGCTTGTACTTGTAGCACAGCTTCTCTTTATCAGACCCAATTAGCCTGCTCTACTTTATTCTGAGATGTTCTGACAATATTTACTTGGGGGAGAAAAAGAAAAACAAAAAAGAAAAAGGCTTTATTCTGCTTGTGCTTGGGCTCAGGGATTCAAACTTTGTCAGGGAGATGAGCAAATGATTAGCAATCATCTCTGAAATACCAAGTTTGAGTGATATGCTCAATGCTAGACTGCAACAGAGAAAACAGAGAACTACATTTTTTGAGACAGCACTCAAGTGTCCGAATGATGAGAGCCTCCATTTTTACTCAACAACCCCTGCCTACCCATCTGTCTACAAAAGATAAAGCAGTTTTAACACATAGGCCTTTCTTCCACTACATAACCAAGTTCCAGATTCTTGCAGAAAAATTAAAAAAAAAAAAAATCCCTTATTTTACAATCAACAGACAACTAATTCCACACTGAAAGTGCCCTTTTCTGAACAAGTTGGATCGAAAAAGAATTTTCTGGTGATTTGACTGAAAATGAGAGAGGCAGGTATTGAGAAGACACTGGGAAGGTAGAACTAAAATACTGGACAAAAAGGACAAATGAGTAGAAAGGGAGGATTCATCTAGTGAAAAGCACAAGATAAAATTCCACTGGTTCTACAGTCAAGCACCAATTTCTTCTTCCCTTCCTCATAATTTACTGTCTCAGTATACTTTAAGTCTTTATTTAGCATATAGAGATAGAAAATCTCTTTCTCCAAATCAATCACTTTTAGTCACACACTTTTACTTCAAGCTTCATAAATATAAACAAGTGTACATAAGAAAAAACAAAGAGACAAATAAAGCATTATTTTACTAATAGAAATAATAAACCCATATATAGAGATATACAGATTAGAATGATGACTCTCATTACTTCCCATTATTTTTCCTTGACTGTAAAAATGTCATAATAAAGAAATTACTTTGTGTGCATGCAAGGAATCAGTTTTGTATCATTTCTTAGCTTTGATTAGAGATATATATATATATATTCAAGTGTGAAGGACTGAATTTTTTAGAAAATAGTTTTAAATCTAGTTTGTAATTACTTAACGACCTTAGCATTGGAGAATTCAATTAATATTGAATATATTCAAATAACACCAGTAAAGAACTCCACATTTTACAGACCAATACCAGCATTATGTTTAAATAAGATCTTCACTTGTACTGAAAAAATACATCTCACACTCTCTACGTATAACTTAACTGATAGCTGTCCATCCTTGCTTTCTTTTCATAAGTATTCAAAGGTATGAAGAATAGAGCACACCAAGTGATTTTATCTGGATAAATGTAGAAAAATAATATGGGTATAGATATAAATGAGTAACAGTAAAGTTTCATCTGTCACTATGAGTGGCTCAAAACCTAATGTTCATGGGGACAGAAACCATATCATATCCCACTACTCATTCCATCTCCCCACTAAATCCATGTTTTGTGGCATGCGTAGATAACCTCGAAAACACCATCTTAGTCAATTCACTTGTTCTGCATCACACCAGTTTCAGGGCAAAACTGAACTTAAAATCTAAATCGATCCTTGTAAAGAACTGGTTTTAAAGCTAAGGTGTTTTAATGATTTTCCTCAATGAGCATTTAAAATAAAAATCCAATAGAAGACAAGCAACTGTTTATTGAATCTTTATTGATACAAAAGTAGAGAAGCATGGTACAGTTTGCATACAACTGTGACATGTGTATCCTGCTGATGAAAAGATGAACAAGATCCCATCTTTGTATGGTTTTAAAGTCTAGTCTAGTAGTACTCCTTTATATCCATTCGGTTTCTTTAGTCATGGACATAAGCTGTCAAATCAACAACTGCTTGATGCACCAGCTTCCATATTTTAACCGTCCTACAGTGTTACATCTCAAGGAACCATCCTTAAATACAGTGATTTCCATCGTCTCATTCAGAACTTAATATTTTATTCTTGGGTGATTTAAATAAATAAGTACAAACCTCAAGAGAGCTGATGAGTACAATGTGGGAGAAGAAAAACAAATCAATTAAGGAGCTGCCCTGATAGAAGAAAGACACCTCTAACATGAATGGAACAGAATCTGAAACACTGATGGATCTTTTGAAACAGGAAGCTAACTTATTTGCCTTCTGCATCTGGAAAAAAATTCTTTGTTGCTATTGATCGTCATTCCTTGATGACCTGGGTAAAAATACAGCTCATTCCAATGTAATTCTCTGGAAGCCAATGCCTTCAAAAGTCATGACGATAAACTTGTCCTAGACTTCTGTATTATAGTGTCTTATGAAGTTTTTTCCAGATTAAAACCAAATAGAGATCAAGTGTTCTTTCTTCTCCCACTCAACACATACCCTTTTGTACAAACAAATCAAAACCCGAAGTACATAACACTAAGCATATGAACCAGACAAAGAAAAGAACAAATTTCAAAGCTGGGCTTTAACCTTCTCTACGTACGTATATTACGAAAAACCTGATGTGCACTGACAGTTCAAATTTTATCTTTGAAACTTCTGACTTTGCTATATCACAAGTGAAAATTGATTGACTGCTCTAAAACTGTACTCCATTAAATCATTTGGTACACCTGGGAATGCTTGAACATCTAGTTAGTTACCCCTTCAGGTGCAAAGCAGGGTGGCAAGGTGGAGTCAAAGTATCATTTTCAGGAAACATTAGAAATTGTTTTGCTGGAAATGCTCACACAACTGACAAGTTGCTTTGAATATATCTACTTAGAATAACTTTGTCTACAAACTAATTCCACAGAAAAATACACTAAGAACAAAAGCTCCAGATTCGCAGTCTGATAAAAACATCTTTGCTTTGTTCTTAGAAAGCACTGCTAATCCAAGATCAAGTTTGGTCCTTACCTGTGACCTAAACAAGTGAGAAAAAATGCGCTAGTCTTGAAAACATGAGGGGCCACCTAAGAGTTATGGTATACAGTAGCTATATGGCAAAAAGCCTAGAGAGGAGAAAAAAAAACTGTTTTTCCCTGTTTGCAGAAAAGTTTTCCATCAATCTTCCTAATTTTATATATTATACTTCAGTACAATCTACTATGGTTTCTACTTACAAAATAGCAATAATATCAAATAATGAGATTAAATCCTAGAGTTATTATTACAAGTGCTATTACAATTTGTTTTATTTTGTGGGCACATTCCTCTCTCCAAAGTTTCAAGGCGGAGTGTACTCACGCAAAGCTGCCAGCTAGACCTCATTTTGGGTCCTTAATGCAAATCAAGACTGCACTGAAGACTCTCTAGGTATCTAGAGCCTACACTGCTGATGGCTTGAGGTTTTACAGAGAGTTAGTGTTTGTTTTGGTTGATCGCATACACTAACAAGCTCTTCTTGAAAAATCTGAGTTCAAGTTAATACAGAATTCAGCAACACCAAAGTATTTGTGGCCTGCAGCCACAATCCCCTGGCAGATGTGTGCAGGTAATGAACGTGGGCGCCGAACATCTGGGCCGAACATCAGCTCAGGCAATGCTGCTGGTATTTTATAACCAAGGCTGAAATCTTCCTTGTCCCAACAAAGCCAGCCATGAAAGCTCCCAGTGACTACAGCTGTGCCACATTTCCCACCTTTTCACTCTACAGTAAGACATTATGGACCTGTGGCAGGAATCAGGGCGCTGAACTGGATGGATTTTTCGTGTCACTGCATAGACTCTTACACTCCCATTATTTCTTAGAGACACAATCCCAGGTCTGTTGGTTTTAACCTTGTAAGTGGCCTCGCCACTAAAGTAAACTGGAATTGTCACACTGTGCTAGCACAAGCTATGTTTTATACGTACACAGAACTGGAGAAAATCAGGTGCTGAAATCAAAATACAACAAATGAACATGATTTAGCAACTAGCCAAACTATACTCCAGCTAACTCTCATAAATTTACTTTGAATTGTTTTATACCCTTCATATGTCTCGTTATTGGTAACAAAAATGTTATCAATATCCTTCCTGAAGATGCTTCATTGAAGAACTCCATTTAATGGAAAGAACTTCCTAAATTACAGACTTCTGAATATCCACTGAATACAACATTCAACACATCATAGTCTTGAAGGTATTTTGGAGTTGATACATACCCACTTCTACACACTTAAGAATGTACCTCAATGGTTCCCCTACATACCTATTCACAAAATGTAAAACTAACATTTTTCTGTGATAAAAACCTCACAATATATTTCCCACAACTTGCTTTAAACTGAGGCATCTCCAAAGGAAAGCCAAATTTTTTTCTTATTCCCTAAACAAGAAAATTTCCATAATCCAGTATTTTACAGGAAGTGGAGATGCTTAGAGAAGTATTTAAATGTTTCTGCAAAATAAAAATCACAAAGTCACTTAAACAAAAATAGCAAACCAAACCAAAAAAAAAGAAAAAGAAAAAAAAAAAAAGAAAGAAAAGAAAATTTAAAAATGTGTATCTCCTTCCCTTTCAATCCAGGATATGAAAAAAACAACTGAGTTTTGATTTTTCATGTGCTACTATGACAATCAGCAAAGAATAAGCATTAACACTTAATTTCCTTAAAAGGCATAAACTTTCAGAAACTGTGGGGGCAGAAGAGTTAGAGAGGCAACACAATTACAAATGTGGTTAGGCCACTTGAAATACATACCTTATCTTTCCCCACAAAAGAAATGAAACAAACCCTCAGACTTAACATGGCCAAGAAGAAAGATTTGATCAGAGCTTTACTAATTTATTTTATGTACTGTGATTATAAAATGTGAAGCCTCACTGAAGAATCACAACAAAAGTGAGTGACAGTAGTTTCATTATACAATACAACTAATTTACAGTTAAAAAATACTTAAAAAACAGTTTATTTTTCAATCAATGCTACCAAAGTGGCTTTAAAGTAATTAAAAAATTTAAAGCTATGATTAAAATATGTTTTTTAATCCATATCCATTCTATGTATTCATACATATTAATAGATGCCTTAAAAAATATCTGCCACAGGTCACCATTAAGGGACACATGTAAATCTTCTGAGGATGTTTATGAAAACAGTAAATATTTTTGCCCTTATAGTGTACTGAGCCGGTAACATGCCAGTTTTCTTTTCCTCTAAGTAATATGGAGAGAAGTTCAAAGAAATAATTTCAAAGAGCACAAAATTCTTGTGTGTAAATATTAAAAGCTCATCAGAAATTAGATAAAATAAAAGCTCTTCTTAGAGAGATACTACAGTCCTGGAAAATACAATTGATAATACAAAATGCCAAACTTTTAAGATATTTTCTGGACTAACAACATACGATCAGAGACAAACCACATGGTATGTTTAATAAGTGAATTATAAGTATTTTATTCTAAGATTACAAAATAATCAACCCGGTGTTTATTGACTGTCCTTTCAAACCAAAACACTGACCCATAATATCTATCACATGGCATCCAGCCATTCAAAACCTCAAAGGCACAGCTGAGAACTGGGAGACTTGTGCATCCCTTTCTACCCTGCAAATACAGTTTGTGGAACCTGTGCTTCCAACAGATACACAAAAATAATACACTGCCCAGTAACAACAGATTTGGAATTTATTACAGAAGAGTAAGAGTGGCATTATAGGGCTGTTTATCTGTTATATCCAACAGATCTGCACATCCAGTTATCACATATTGTGGTTGAATAAGATGAAAGCACAACTGTTAGAAACTTGGTTTTTTCTATTGCTTTGGCACAGATCAGAAATGATGCGGCAGTCAGGAAGAAATGAAGCTGCACCTACTGAGAGGTCTAAAAGGGACACAGCATCACTGATGATGTTCCAGCTACGGCAACCTTCCTGAAGAACAAGGGGCTATGGCATGTCTCATTAAGTTCTTTGTGTCTGATAATTTATCCTCATTCAAGAGATACTGAACATCAGCATAGTGGAAGCAACCTTCTGTGATAGTACAGTCTTGCAAGTCGGAAATAATTGTTCTGTAACTCTAAACGTGACTGGCACCATAGCAGTAAACTTTAGATTGATCAAAAAACTCAAGAAACTAAATCACAGTAAAAGACAGACTGTGAAGGTTAAGAATTATCAGAGCCTCACATGCTTTATGGATGAGGCAATTCTTCCCCTTTCCCACTTTCTCTCCCTTCCATCTTTTTTTTTGCTGTGATGGACACAAGCAATTCAAAATAAGTTATACAGAAAAAATAAAAACTTTTTTTTTACTATATTGATTTTGCACATGTAAATACAAAAGAGTTTTGTGCACAAAACCTGTTAAGACATCTCCTTATCTATGAACCATTTACGTTCTACACGGGACACAGAGGCTCTTTGCTTCGCTTGCATGTGTTTGAGCTCACCCTGGGAGCAGCCCTGAGCCTTGCCAAGCCAACGGCACTGCGGAGGGCCAGCTCAGGCACTTTCCCTGAAGCAGCACCAGGAGACGGGGCACTAGTCCTCAATTTTGTCCAGAGTTCTGGGGTTAACTCAAGCTGGTGAAAAGCGGCTTGGCAAGGGACATGGAAAAGTCAAGTTTCTTGCATTAAATGTGATGGCTCCATCCCTGCAGTGCTCTTGTATTCATGTTCTGGTTTAAAGAAGTGAAAGTCACCCATGGAGGATGAACAGCTAATCCTCAACTCTATTTTAAGTCAGATGTGCAGTTCCTAAGGGGTGGAAGCAACACAAACACATCTGATGTAAATTCCTAGTCTTAGTTGGGTAAGGTCAGTCAAGTAAATCTAAGTCAAGAAGGCCAACAGCATCCTGGCCTGTATCAGGAATAATTTGGCCAGCAGGAGCAGGGAGGTCATTCTTCCCCTGTACTCGGCACTGGTGAGGCCACACCTCGAGCGCTGTGTCCAGTTCCAGGCCCCTCAGTTCAGGAAGGATGCTGAGATACTTGAACGTGTCCGAAGGAGGGCAACAAGGCCGGTGAGAGGCTTGGAACACAGGCCCTGTGAGGAACGACTGAGGGAGCTGGGGTTGTTTAGCCTGGAGATAAGAAGACTCAGAGGTGACCTCATCACTCTCGACAACTTCCTGAAGGGAGGTTGTAGTCAGGTGGGGGTTGGTCTCTTCCACCAAGCAGCAACTGACAGAACGAGAGGACACAGTCTCAAGCTGCGCCAAGGGAGGTATAGGTTGGAGATTAGGAGAACATTTTTCATGGAAAGACTTATAAAGTACTGGAACGGACCGCCTGGGGAGGTGGCGGAATCACCATCCCCGGATGTGTTTAAAAAACGACTGGACAGGGCACTCGGTGCCATAGTCTAGTTGAGGTTGTTGAGTTGAGTTGAGTTAGGGCATGGGTTGGACTTGATGATCTTGGAAGTCTCTTCCAACCTAGTCATTCTGTGATTCTGTGAAGTCTTCTACCTCTCCTGAAACAAGCAGTAACATTTCCACCAGTTCTCAAAATAAATCATAAAAAGTCAGGCATTACACCTCAGTGACTATAAGACCCTCTTTATGAACAAGATCTTTAACCAAGGTCTTAGGAATCAGCACATCAGACATAAGCTAGAGAAGACAGATCCCAAGACAATCTGGACTTCCTGCAAGACAGGTTGAATGAAAACAACCCATTTCAATGAGGAAAAAATTGGCTATTGTCTGAACAGCCAATTCTAATTTGTTGTTAATAGTAATTTTTCATCAAATAGCCATAAGAAATTACAACTCCAAGTTGTACACTGTAGATAATGGATTTACCCTTTCAGTTAACTTAAGCAAAACAAATGTTTAAACTTTCCAGTAAATGCACACAAAACATGATGAAGATTTGATTGCTGCACTGTTACTAGGGCTGTGAGAGAAACTTTAGGTTTAAGTGGGTAATTCCTATGCAGTATCAAATTTTCGACAAAATGACAGCATTTCTCCATCAGTTTTCTACACTCTATCATTTAAATACTAGCACAGTAGATGAAGAACAGCCCACAGGATCACTTTTCTGACTTGTGGCCACTACTGTACATACAAAGTTTAAATTTTCTTGAATACGTGTCTTTGGGCTTACTTATTAGGTGATTAAACCTGACACATAGCTTAATGCAAGGCCATAGAACTTCAGCCAGTTGCTCCTGAAATTTGTTTCAGTTTGTAATTTCACTGTATCTGTATAATTTAATGTCAAAGGCTTTAGTTCTAAAATAAAACCAAAAGTACTGAATCATCATTGGAAGTGAAGTATCACCTTGAGAGTATTAGACACCAGTATGAAAAAATGCAGGTTTTCTTGCAAGGCACTGGAAGAACTTAAAAAAAAAAGGCATTTTTCATTCTATAAAACATACAAAAGTGTATAATTTTGAAGTACAGGACTTTCGATACATTAATCTATAATATTTTAATGGATGTTGGTTAAGCCACCTTAAAACACTAGGTTTATGAGCAACGTCAAGTTGGAATACAGAGTGAAGAAAAGGCGTCAAGGCACAGGTGCACTAGCAAAGTTCACACAAACTGTTTTGCTTACTTATTAGTAAAACCCAGTAAAAATGTTTTGATATGAGTTACAATCATAGCCCAAGCCTAGTTAGACAGATCCAGTGGGCCATGCATAGTATCAGCGGTACCAGTAGTTCCCTGAGGAGAGACAGAAACAGTCAGTGGTTTGCCTACATGCAACAGCAGAGAACTTCAATACATTTCCACCTCACCTAATACAAAAACAAGTTATTAAATTTTATGGGAAAGAGACTCTTCCGCGCTCAGCACAGATTAGTAGCTGTCTACCAACAGCCACTTGGTACATCTGACCTGCTGGCTAGCACACAGTTGTCCCAGGGAGCACTTGTATGGAATCACTTCCACATTTCATCAAACAAACTTGTCATGCCAACCACAACTCAGGATGACTTCAGTTCCAAACATCACTGCAAGAGTTTGCCAAAGGAGGTCAAGGGATTTGACTGCGGAGAGAGCAAACATAGTTTGCTTCCGAAAGAACCTTGGAAATAAGGTAGATACCCTATTTGTAATTACTCCCGTGAAGTTGATGAGAACAAGTAGCAGTATTTCAATTGTTGGGAAACAGGTCAGTAAACCAAAGGACAGTTGTCACGCTGAAAAAGAAGGTAACCTTACAACTTGCCCGGAGGCTGTTTAAAGGATTTTTCAACAACCACACTAACAAATAGCAGCAGGCACGCACAAAGAGAGGTGCCATAACATGTCAATGCCTATTGAAACAAACTTGGGGAAATAAAAACACGATGGCACCTTTTCTAATGTTTTCCTTTACCTGTCTTGTTCACCAGTTTCTCCATGTCTGTCCACCTCACTAACAAACATGTCCCTTGAAGAATCAAACTTGCAAACAGAAAAACTATGTTATTCTCCTCATCCACAGAGGCTGGCAACATTACTAATTGTTTCGCTTTCCATCTAGAAAAAAGAGTCTCTTCAATGTTTTTAAATATAAGTCTCTACCCCAGTTTAAAAAAAAAAAAAGAAGCAAAAAAGGAGCAGGTAGTCATCACCACAACCTCTAAAATGCATGGGAACAAATGACACTGAGGATACACAGCCAGCCCAACAGTCACACTGCCAGTCCATTAGTACATTTCAAGGTCTTGATCTTTGAATTCCAAATCACTGGCCTATATAGAGATCGGCTCCCTCTCTTCAGGGATGACATCCAGAATAAAAATAATCCCACAAACAAGTCAATCCATTAAGATTTTCCTTTTTTTTAAAGAAAAACGAACTTACCTTCATTTTTTTGTAAGACGATTTTTCATTTGTATTTTGGAAGAACCATGACACATATCAGCAGAAATAGTTGGCATTCATACTTAAGCAAACAACTGCAAATAGATTACACAATTTTTTTTTATCAAGACACCAGATCAAGATCCAGAAGAAAAAATGGAAGTATAACAAATAGATTTCAAACACCAGATTCAAAGAATATCGTACTACATAAGTTATAAAGAAGACAACCATGAAACAGAAGTAAACCCATATTCAACAACATGGGTAGCTCACATAACAGTTTAAATTACTTAATGCTTAACATTTCAGGTCAACTTGCAGCTATGTCCTTACCAAATTAGTGCTCACTATATTTAAATGATTTTTTATAATTTTTCAGACATGGCTAGAAAATTCATTATAAGACAAAAACGTGTCGAAAATTAACAATTTAGAAAAAAGAGACAGCTTGACCACATGTGAGTCTACAAGCATTAACAATTTTGGCATCTTAACTAAACTTTGCACTTGCATGATTAAAGAACGTGTCTGATTTTTAAAATTTAGAAGTATTTCTTCAGGTGGTTTCTAAAAATGGCCATCACACGCCACCTGCTCAAAGGATGACCGTGCCTGACAGACTACTGAGCCAACAAGTCAACATTTTGCACACCATTTAAGACAGCCAAAAGGAGACATGCACAGTGGTCATTCTTAGCCTCAGTCCAATGCCCAGCAAACAGAATTTCTTTGCACCCATCGAAACTGACATCGCATTGTCCATCTTTGATCAAACACAGCAACATACGAAGAGCAAGCATTGGCCACAGCAGAGTCTACAGGTGCGACTCCACAAACCCAACAGAACTTCTTCCAAAGTCAAAGCAAGTTTTTGGCAATCCCTTGAGACGCACAGTGGTTCCTAAATTTCTCTCCTACTTCCAGGGATGATCCCTTCAAGACTGGCTTAAGCCACATTATGAGGACGAGGTAACTTGCCAAAGCAGTTATCCATGATTTATCTGTCTTGGGAATACAGGCCTTCGGTCTTCTTGCTAGTCTATCAGTTCAGCACCTCTGCTTGACAGTCAACTTGCTTAAAATACAGGCCCACCCAGGGCACCTTCCACTGACTTCTCCACGGTCTGTTCACCCACGGCATCACAGATGTAACTCCATTAACGAGAGATACATGTGCACCAGCTGTACAGTAAGACATCTTCTGTCATGTCTCCTGAAGGCTATCTGCCTCCCTTTAACCTTAGGAGTTTCAGCCTCTGGATATATTTTTTTTATAGATCACTGCCTGGATGCATATTAACTATGAGATAAGAGCATTTTTGCTTTTGGGAGGCCACTTCTCTACCCAAAAGGCAAGAACAGCTCCAAAACAACAACTGCTTTTCACTCCCAGGGATGACTTCTTGTAAAAATAAAAACAAGGAAGTTCAATCCAAGAGAACCATGATGCTTTTCAGTAAAGGGCAAGGATGTGAAATTGCCACACATAAGATAGGAAATTCAAAGTTCGGCTGCCACCTTGTTCTCTCTTCACCCCAAGACCTCCCTCTCCCGTCAGCACACGCTTTGACCACCTCCCGAGTGACGAGTGAAGGATGGCGTGTCAGAGCCTTAACTTTCAATCTTTTTGGCTTCCCTCGCAACCTCAACCCTATCGTTGGGGCACGAAGAGTCGAGGAGTTTAAATTTTAATATTTTTGCATCGCCGCAGGTTGCTGCACGGCCAAGGCACACGATGGTGGCACAGGACTTTGGCACGGACACAAATCCAAGAGGAAAGCCCCTCTGCCCTCCCCT
>VYZQ01005843.1:107148-122980 GCA_013400655.1 Mystacornis crossleyi | reverse complement strand
GGGGGGGGGGTGGTGTGCGGGGGCGTGGGATGTGCCCGCGGGACGGATGCGGAGTTTGGAGCTGGGCGGTGGTGGGAGGACACGGGGCCCCACGCACGTGCGGGGCCCTCGTCACGCCCCCGAGCCGCCCCCCGTGCTCGCCCCTCCGCGACCCTCCGAGCTCCGCTCCCCCGCGGGCTCCACCATCGCCCAGTCCATCGCCCTCCGGTAGTGCCATATATAACGCGTCTGCACGCGCTTCTTCCCCGTCCGAACTTCCTTGGTTGGATGCCTTTGCCGTAAGAGAAACTAAGCAGCCTTCGACGGTGGCTGCCAACACCGGATATGTGCCTTCCATCTCCCGGCTGACCGTGTTTGCCAAGCCGGGAAGGCCCCGCCAAGGCCTCCCTGGTACGATGGGCCAACAGAAAGTAGCTGAGCTGTTGACTTGCTTATGAGTCCAGCGTTAGTTACACCCCGCAACCTGTTCGTGTCATCCGGGGGTGCCACACATGAGGTGCTGTGTAGCAAGCCATTAAGTTGATGAACGGAAGGCTTCGTTATGCAAAGGTAGATGTAATGAGTTGCTTCTTCAAGAGAAAATTCTTCAAGGCATAGTTTCTGATCTCAAAAGGGCCGATGGGTGGGACAAAACCAGTGTCAGGACAGGAATGCTGAACCATGTGTTCTGTCATACCACAGCATTTCTTCCAGCCAGTGTTTCCTATTCCATGCCACACCAGGGAGCCATACTCTGCCACAGAACAGCAGGTTGAAGCAAAGTTCATCACATTTATGTAATTGACCAACCCATTGAGTCAACTAATTTTTGATCGAAGTTTTTATTTTTTTTTTCCCAAAGTCTTTCAGAGGTGTTTCTAAAAAACCAAGAAATTCCTCAGTGTTCTACTATGATAGACAAGTTTTGGACAATTGTCCAGCAGATACTTATTCAGAAAACGATCCATTTGTTGGTTTTGGATGATTTATGTAGACAGAGCTGGAGATTCTTTTCTCAGATTTTATTAATCTGCCCATTCTTTATGACAAATATGTCGATGTCTCCCAGGTCAACGTCCTTCATCTGGATAACTGAAATTCTGTACTGGCCTTTGAGATGGACATAATTTGTGCAGATAAAACATCTAAAAACTTTCATGCTTTTCATACTGTCCTAATCTTCTAACTAGTCTACAAAAAGTTTTTTAATCCACTTCTTGGTATCTTCAAGGGCTAGGCTTAATCTGAGGCGGTGAAAGAGGGGGTCGTTCAGTGACAGTAGCAGGATCATTGGTGGAAGGATGGACCTTACATATGAAACTAAGATGGTTAAGATCTGTGACTGCCTTCTGGAGATGAGCATTTAATCACCATTCCTAAGAGGTGGGCCGAATCCTTTGTGAGCTGTACACACTGTAATGTCACTGTTGTAGCAACCCGTGGAAGGACAGTCTTTGAAGGTAATCAGTATTCCCATATTAGCAAAGAGGTGGCAGCAGTGGTTACTGAAGATGTTGCTTTGCTTTGCAAAGGCATAAAAATAGAACACATTGATCTGTACTAGGGGTCTCACCATTGCAATAAACCAGGTCTTGGGTGTTCTGATTTTCTGGATGATTCATAAGAAATACCATTCATCAGTACTTCTCCGTCTTTAGTATTTCAAGGAAAGAGCCAAAGCTCAGAGTTAACACTAGTTTTTAGTGTTCTGACCATGCTCCACAATTAATCTTCAGTGAAAGAATTTCTTTTTTTACACGTATTCATTGCTTGCATTGCCATTAATTCTTTTTTGCCTTCCATTCTAACCTTTTGTTGCTTGATAAGACTTTTCTGGAGAATCAATCACACTATTCAAAAATACCATGTGATAGTGCTATGGTTCAAGCATCTGAGAAGTACTAGGTTTTTGTGACCAGTTTTTGCAGTTGTATTTTGCTGCACAAAGGTTCCATGTTAGCTTGCTCTCATCTCTCTTTCTCTAGAAGAAAAGTCAAGTTGTCCAAGGGTTGCATGGTGAATTGTCTAAATCACTGCTTCTTTCTTATTTCTTAAGGTGTTTCATACACCCCTGACTGGAGGTAGGATGCATCAAATTTCAACAGTATTTTCTTTGTTGAAACCAACCTTACTGCCACATTCCTAAATGGCTTTCCTAACTGTCCTNAATTTGGAGGAAAGGGGGTTGCATTTTCCATTTCAAGGGAGGCTTCTGCCTTCCTCAACAGACAACTGTCTTTCAAACTAAGACACTAACATTGCATATAAATATTTCCAGTAGAGAAGTTGTGTGGAATTTAGTAATAGAGCAGTCTAGGAAGACTGGAGAGCTAGGCCAGTTTGACAGTGGTAGCAAATGTTTTCAGGAGTGGTTGAACAGCCTCAGTTAATCCAGTTGGGGAAAGAACCAGACAATGTTAGCCAGGCAGGAAGTTGTACAGTTTGCATACAGAGCTTCCAGTTTTAAGTGAGCAGTTGCTTTAGTGGCACTCCTGGTAAAGTCAGGAGGACAATTGTTCTTCTGTTTAGCAGAATAAAGAATGTTCTAATTTATGGGTAAAGTACAGATCATGAAATTAAGTTCCTTTGAAAGGTCAACTCCATTTTGACCTCGTGTGCCACTGTAATGTCTATAGAGGTCTTCACAGATGGTGGAACAACTGAATTTGAAATAGTTATGGTGGTAGGTCACAGCTAGCTGAAAGTTTACAGGATTGAAAACATCATGGAGATCTGTACTGGATGGGAATGGGTCTACATCTCTAGGATTTGCTCTAACTGAGGGATCACAGACGTATTTGATATGCAGAGATTTATCCACAAGATCGTAACTCTTGATAATAAAGTGACTATCAATAACTTATGTTCGGTTATATTAAGGTGATTATCTGCCTTTTGGTATTTGGGAGTACGGCTTAGAAATTAGGCATTTAGTCATTGAAGTACAGCCTGTGATTAGCGAAAGGATTTCAAAAGGCCAGGTTGATATGGCTAAATGGGATGGCCTGTGCTGTAGACATTAACATCTGATCCAATCATCCTATGCTACTTTTTCACAGCCAAAGGAAAGATAGTCAGCATGGTTGGTAGAATTCCCAGCATGCTTCATCTCATCCTAAAGCAGATGCCTATGTCTGGTCAGATGACTCAAAGTCTAAATTTGATTTATTTTGTTGACTTTTTTTTACTGATCGGAATTATGTCACCTATTCAGCAACTGCTTAGAGAAAGTTAAGACTAATCCTACTCATGTTTCCATAACCCAGGCTTTTTTGATCTAAGGCAACTGGATGGTTTAAACTCTGTAATGGCCAAATTATGTTGACAGTTTAGGTCTGAAATACATAATATCCCTTTGCACCTAATATTTTTTTCTCTCCTCTTTTGATCCTATGCTTATTTGCCCTCAACTTCTGGGATATGGCTCATCCTTGTAATCCGTTATTATCTGTAAATTCTGTCCCTCTTAGTTTCCTCACCTCTTCCTCATCTCTGTCTCAGTCCGTGTCTTCTAAGTGGTCTGAGGTGTTTAAGTTAAAATGGAGAAACAGAAACTACTGAGACATTACTTCCATTGATCTGAAAAATATTGATTGTAGATTAGATTAAGACAGTAACACAGTCAAGTTTAAATAACTAAAGAAAGGAATGGCAATGTGTAGTGTAATAGATTCTTGGTAGTTTTTTGGACTGACATTATGATATTTAGTTCTTTATTGATAAGAACAGTTTCTTTCCCCAAATTTCTGCTTTCAAAGAATGTGATCGATACACTACTGTTTCCTTGTGGACTTGAATGATAGACTCAATGTAGCAGTTTTTTTAAGAACCTGTAATTTTTCTTTGCAATATGCCCATAAAATAAGGGGGGCTTTGTCATCCATTCTCTACCCATGTAGAACTAAGACATGGAATTACAGCAAGTATTGTCAGAGTTGTCCACTGATTTCTGCCATTCAATGAAAGAGGCCTAGATTTAAAATCCTAAGAGAATATAGTACCTTTTATTTTCAAAGTAACATTTTTACTGATATTTGTTACAGGTGTAAATACTAGATGTTTTACTTTCTAGCTGGATACCCAATATCTTGAACTGGGTTTCGAAAGTTATATTTAGAACCGCACTTGACTATGTTTTAAGGGCTTGCTTGGTATCAAACAGAAGTTTTACAACAGAATTAGGACTAAATTAGATGGGACAGAATGCACATTTTATCTACAGGATCTGCTTTTCTCTTTGTGCATTCTCCTGACACTTTCACCACCCACCTTTCTAGTTCTGCAACACTTGAAACTGGAATCTTGCATGCAGCAGCTTCCATCAGTAACAGACATAGCTAGCCCTGGCTATGGGCGCCATGAAGCCGATGCGAACAGAGATGAGATCAATATCTTTACGTCCTTGGTGAGTCTACGTATGTTCTACATGTTTCTGATTTATTTCTAGCAGAGGATTTGTGCCTTGAATGAGGCAAAAGCTCCACAGAAAGGGCAATTTGAACAGCTGATTGGAGAATACGCATAGAAAGTGAAGATTTACCAATATTACCTAACTTAAAATGAGTTTGTGTTTAAAAGCCTCAAACTGGAAATCTAAAATAAAAATAATCTTGTGCAATCGCATTGCTCGCCCTTTCAGCTCACTCTACTGGTCACCAGCAGAGTTTAGATGTTTACATCCACATCAGAGATAAAAAAGTTTCAGCTACCTCCTTGAACTCCTTGGCTGTATTTGAAGTAGTACTGTCTTACCACTGGAATGTAGCTTCCCTTACCTTGGTAAGGATGAGAACAGGTTTATAGAACGACTAAGAAAATCCTAGCTTAACAGTTGGGTTGGGATGGGAGCATGGAGTGAAGCTGAAGGACAATTTTATCCTTATAGAACACTTTAAATGTCTGATCATCCATAACAATCTGCTCATTCTCATAGTCAATGTAATGATCATTAGGAACAGTGCATTACCTGGAAATTAAATTAGGGACCGTCCTCTTCAGTTTTTGAAAGGAGGTGTCATAATCTAAGAAAGCAGTAGGTTGAGGACTGATGCAAATATAGGTACCATATCTGAAAGAGAGACATTCTTTGCTTTTCTCTTTGAATTTGTAATTTGTGTTCTCATGACTAAGTACACTTTTAGAATGAGTAAGTATGTGGAGAATAGGGACATCTGAAATTCTGTGCTTTTACAGAGAATGCAGAGAGTCTTACAGATTTTTAATGAAATCCATATTCTATTATAGCTCATGCAGGACATATTTTCATAGAGAACCTTGGGTTTTTTACTGGTTATGAGTAGAGTATTTACAGGTTGACTTTTCAAGAGTGTAAATATCTTCAGCATTTTTTTTTCTCAACATGGCCTATCAAGTCTTTTCTGAATCCTATAACCAGTGTTGTCCAGTGAAGAGAATGTTAGCTTGGGTGGTAAACTGTTAGGTGTTTTCCTTTAGGAAAATAAAGACATTTGTAAACACTGAGAAAGAACAGGATGTTTCTTCTGATAATTGGAGAAAGACTAAAAACCGTAATTCTTTTCTATTCAGATGAGAAAAATAAAAAGCTTAACTATCCTTTCATCCTAAATAACTGAAGAAGGTAAAACTGAAAAGTGCAGAGGAAAGTTATCTTCTAAAGCAATAGAAAAGCATTTTTATGAATAAATAACATGAACTTAAAATTTATGGTTTTTTTCAGTTTGAGAATTCAACCCCAATTTACTGGAAACAGCCATGAGATAGGAAAACGAACAATATAATCAACAATACTAATGACAGGGGGTACAAAACCCAAACGATTCACACCGAAACCCCCTGACAGCAGACAATACCCAACTACTCCCTCCACCAACTCAGAAGAGAGCCCTTTCCCATCCCTGGAAAATGATGTGAGGTGGTACAGAATAACCTCTGTGTCCTAGCCATGCCGCTCCTGGCTACGGTAAAAATTACCCCTGTCCTGGCCAGAACCAGGACAATTTAGTCTTCCTGTAATTGTCATAATGTAGATTTATTCAGTACACTGCAGTGCAGCCTAGTTCTACCAGTACTTCTTACCAGAAGTTTGACTCATATAATATTATGCTAATGTTAGGCTTAGTGCTTGAAAAACTTTTCACAAAACTGTGCAAGCTGCCTTTCAGCATAGAGAAGGAAAAGTAAAATGTCTACTTGATTCATCATTAGCCTGCAGATTTCACTGTGGATTCAATACAGCCTGAACAAAAATAATATTATATTCTGTAAAGAAAGGGGTACAAAAGGTAAGGAATCTCTAGTGGCTCTTCTTGGAGATGATTCACAAACAGTTCCTTTTTGGGGAAGCATGTTCGTGTCAGTGTATAGCTTAGTAAAATTGTGACAAAGTGGAAGAGGAAGTGGTCTGAATGCCTTTAATTTTGTTTCCTTTCTGTGAGGTTGTCTAAAGGACTTACTGATTTGCCTGATGGTCCATAAATGAATAAATAACCTTTTGCAATAGTTGTGGCTATATGAAAGATCAAAACTATGCTACAGCTTCTTGACGCTTATTTAGCACTGGCACTGGAAATTAGTTTATTTCCTAGGGATAGACTATAAGAGTATGACCCTTTAATACAGAAGCTTAAGTCAACAGTCTACTCCTCTAGGGTCAGTTTACAGATGGACATTTTGCAGCTGAGAATTGATGGATCTGAAATTGCAGATTCATGCAATTTTAATCTTTTCAGGTAGCCCCCAGTAACAAAGGCTGGCACATGCAGTCAATAGCCTTGTTGTTTAGACTGGCGGCACTGGAACAAAAGGCCTTGTTCCAGAAGTTTGCCTGTATTAGGATAGGCTGAATTCTACTGGATTTGCTCTGTTATATTTTAGCAGCTGCTCACTGGTGATCATTTGGTATCATAATACAAGTTTTGCTATCAATAGACAAGGGTAAATTCACTAGTAAACACTTCACTAGGTTTTGCCATCAAGCCTCTATGTCATCTTGGACTGGGTTCAGTATCCTCACACAAGGAGATCGTGTTTTAGAACATGGATATGTTTCTATCAGTCTTTCTACAGGAATGCAATAGTGAATGAGTTTTCCTCTAGAAAGTCAAACATTAATAAAGACACAATGACTATCTTTTATTTTGGTATTAATTATTTTGTGTTGCAGCATAAAATCCATTATTCTTAAAAGCAACAAAATAATTAATCAAAATTATCTTGACTCATGCCTAATCAAAAAGAGAAATTAACTAAATGCTAATCATGTTACTGTATTTATGTCATCTTGGCTCACTGAAGTTACAAAAACATAGTTTGTAAGTTTTGTAACCTGCCATTAAAAGTTCCCTACATCTACCTATTGTAATCTTACCCTGAGATCACTAGGCAGCAGTGAGGAATAGAAGTGAGCAAAGGAGGTATGAGGACACTCCGGTGAGTACTTTCTCAAGGAGTCAATCCACTGTCAAGTTGTATTGTTGGCACATCCCAATTATGAGAAATTACAAAAGCTATTCAGAGAACAACTTTTTTTTTTTTTTTGAACATTGTTCTGGGAAAAAAGAAACAAACAAACCAACAACAACAGCAACAACAAAATCCAAACCCAACCACAAACTGAATCTTTTCAGGTGAAGTATTCTTTCAAAGAATTCATCAAGAGTCATATATTGAAAAGTTGCAATCCAAATGGTTTAAACTCAGCAAAGAGAGCAATGTAAAATGTCTTATGTTAGAAAGCGTCAAGCGGCATTAACTGTAGGCATTACTATATGTACTGGCTATAATAAAACAATATAACAGTCCCCAAAGATACAATCTTAGATCATCACAGGCATGCATAAGCACTACCTATTATACAGTTCTTGAAAATAAATATGGGATGATGCCATTACTCACAAATAGCATAGTTATGAATTAGTCATGCAGGTCAGCCCAAATGAGTGCAGAGATAGTATCTTTATATATAACATCATGGTGTTACATTTTTTTCCATATAATACGTAGATCAGAGAGGAACTATTTTAAAAGTTTTTGAAAATTTGTAAACACAGTATTGCAATTGTCTGACTCTTTTGAACCTGTAAAGGCTGCTCTTATTGAAATTTTTTCTGTGTATGGAAGTGATTCTAAAGTTTCTACACCTAAAAATTCTGGAACACTGGGATGTCCCAAAGGAATAGACTTTTTACTAAAAGATCTGCAGAATGGCAAGGGCAAAAAACCCTGTCAAGCATCAAAAATGTATCACAAATCATTTCTATTTCTTTAAAAACTATCTAAGTCCAGAGCAGAGAACAGTAGCTGTTCATCTTCCTGGCTCTATTCAGAATTTGTCGTGGAACATGTCAAGGAAACTGGACATGGTGTCATAGAAGATATTTCCCTGCTTCTGCAGGAAACACGAGTAGCCAAGGGCTCAGGGCCTACTTCAAATTCTATTCTTTACCTTAGTTGTTCTTGAGCATACTTGAAACATGCCAACGGAAATCATCAGCAAGTAGCATATAGTAAGACAAAACAGCTTTTTATGCTTTGTGGACATACACCATTAGTCAGGTGATAATACTCTCATCGACTTCAAAGGTCAAAGTTTTATAAAGCAACTTCTAGAGTCAGCAAATATAATTTTGCTGAAGATAAGTATTCATAGGCAGAGAATGTATATGTATTCAAGGGACAATAATCTCAAACAGGTTGTGTTTTTTTGTTTTTTTTTTGCAGAGAGTTGTAACTGTAAGAGTAGACAGTGGAGTTGGTATCAGCCTTTGCTAGAATCCTAACATGTCGTTTCCAATGTTGCAGGAGTGACTTCACCTCTGGCTCCTCTCTGACTTGTCTGATCCTGGATTTGTGTTTGTGTGCAATCTTGCTTTTCTTTTATTTTCGGTCAGGAGGCAAGTGCTATCCTGTGTATACTAATGTCTATCATGCTGCAGATGTGACTGGTTTCAGGCACCTCTTTTTCTTTTGGTATTGACAAACAGCTCCTTGAAAGAAGACATCTTTATTTAGCAGTTGGAATAAAGCATGAGAGAAAATGAGATTTTTGAAACACCAAAGAGCCTAAGCACGTATTTAGTTCAATTTTGGTTAAGGTCCAGCTGGAACCAATCCACTGCATAGGGATATGCAGAAATAACATAGTCATGCTGATAGTCATCAAATGTCTTCTCAGAATTCCTCCGCCACGAAGGACAGGCAACCTCTAACAACTGACACAATCAGCTCTGAAAAGGTATCTTGGCTCAAATGACCTGATTTACAGGAGTTAGTTTAAAAACCAGTGGGGATATTAATGATAGCACTGCTCCATTGCGGGAATACTCTCATCCACAGAAGGTTAACCCAGGTGTTCACGTCTGTGTCTGTCACCTGGCTGGAAGTGAAAATTCACATCAACATCTGAAAGTCACGTGTCCAGTGCCTTATGTATAGTACAGAAACCTCATATTAAAGACAGATCCAAATTCAGCATTAAAAATTATTCAGACACACCTGCACTTGTCAATGTCACATTTCTACTACATTGTGTAAGAAGAAAACAGTATCTGACAAAAATAAAATAAACGCAGACACATGTATGAAAGAACTGACTACAGTACTTTCACATTTTCTCTGATAATCTAAGGTCAGTTAAAATATGTGTTCCATATTATCATGGAAATGTCACATAAGGAAATATAATACTAATTTTGTTACAGAAAGCTGAGGAGAAGAACAGCTGTAGGTGTGTTCTCAGCGGAGAGTAAACAACATGATAGTTATTGAAGATAATATACATTTTTAAAGTCCACTTTCCACCTTCTTATTTATTATGGCCACAGAAGTCCTCACCATCTTCCAACATGGGTACCTTCTCAGTAACATGAAACACAATTACATTGCTGCTGATGAAAATGTAGCAGTGAACAAGGTAAGTAGGTTCATTTTCTGTCCAGCTGGTTGAGGAGAATTTCTGACCCTGTCAGCTAAATTGGAATCTCAGGGTGTGGGGGAAATTTATGAAGCTGAATATTAATAACCATACTCTATGCAATTCTTGACATGCTGAAAAATATTTAAAACAGTGTTTACATGGCTCTTAGGATCCTTGGGTTTTAGGATCCTTGGGTTTTGAAGAGCAGCCCAAGGTAAAAGTTTGTTTTGCATTCTAGGATATAAAGAAAAGAATTTTTGTCTTCAGCAGAGTATAAACCTTAAAGCAAGACACCTATACACATACACAGATTTTCCCCTTCACTATAAATAGTCTTCAGCATGTACACTGACATCCTGCTGATTCAAGCTTGCTGAAGAAATGCAATTTCTATTTAAATCTTGTTAGGGAATTATAAATATTTTTTGGGAAGTAATTGGCAAAAATTAAAAGTCTCCACGTGGATATTACTTCAGAAAACAATCATGTGCCTGGAAAGAGGGGAAAAAAATTCTATTTCTTTGTGGAATTTCAAGTTCTGGCTGTCCACTAGGGTAAAAGTTGATGAGAAATTTAAATTTTTGGATTATTGACAAATGGTAATCAAGCATCAACATAATTTATTTCTGAGTGTTCAACTAACACACAAAATCTGAAAGATCAGATTGTAATTTCTTGGTGTGTTTTGGGGTTTTTTTAATCACCTTGTCTTCTGTGGTCATAATCCTGAAACAAATCCTGTAATGTAGATCCATGCCAGTTTTGCTTAAATTTGTTCTCGTCTCTTCTCTCCTGCATGCAACAAAATCAAGTGAATGGATCCCTACAGTTTTTCTGTTAGTGACAGTAGTAATTTGGGTATNAGGAACCCCAGGTCCCTTTCCACGGGATTGCTCTCCAGCCTCTCATTCCCCAGTCTATCGGTATGTTCAGGGTTGCCCCATCCCACGTGCAGAATCTGGCACTTTCCCTTGTTGAACTTCATACAGTTGGCGATTGCCCAGCTCCCTAATTTGTTGGGTTGTCTCTGCAGGGCCTCTCTGCCTTTGAGGGCAGTTCCTCCCATTTGGTGTTGTCAGANCTGTGGATGAAGAACCTTTCCCTGATATCGAACCTAAACCTCCCCTGACAACTCCAGGCTGTTCTCTTTGGACCTGTCACTGGTCACCACAGAGATCAGTGTCTGCCCTTCTGCTTTCCCTCTTGAGGAAGTTGTAGACTGCAATGAAGTCTCCCCTCAGTCTCCTCTTCTCCAGGCTGAACAGACCAAGTGCCCTCACCCGCTCCTCATACGGCTTCCCCTCAAGGCCCTCCACCATCTTTGTTGCCCTCCTTTGGATGCTCTCTAGTAGCTCAATGTCTTTCTCATATTGTGGCACCCAAAACTGCCCCCAGCACTCGAGGTGAGGCCGCCCCAGTGCAGAGCAGAACAGGACAATCCCCTCCCTTGCCCGGCTGGCCACACTGTGCCTGATGTCCCCCAGGACACGCTTGGCCCTCCTGGCTGCCAGGGCACTGCTGACCCATGTTCAATTTAAGACTGACCAGGAACCCCAGGTCCCTTTCCACGGGATTGCTCTCCAGCCTCTCATTCCCCAGTCTATCGGTATGTTCAGGGTTGCCCCATCCCACGTGCAGAATCTGGCACTTTCCCTTGTTGAACTTCATACAGTTGGCGATTGCCCAGCTCCCTAATTTGTTGGGTTGTCTCTGCAGGGCCTCTCTGCCTTTGAGGGCAGTTCCTCCCATTTGGTGTTGTCAGAAAACTTACTTAGTATTCCTTCGAGTCCTGCGCTCAAGTAGTTTATGAAGATACTGAAGAGCACTAGGCCTAAAAGGGAGTCCTAAGAGGAGCCTTGGTCTAAAAGACTAAGACTGGTCAACTTTGACTCATTCAGAGGTGAACATTCTCAGTCAGATTTCATTGTGAATAGAGTTTTCAGGCACTACTAAGGTTTGAGGACCTCACTGACTATGTAAGAGTCCATTTTTGTTTCCTGGCTTTTGCAAGAGACTGTTATTCTCCTTTAAATGACACGGAACTAATTATTTTCAAGAGCTTTTCAAGATCTTTTCAAGATCCTTTCAATTTGAAGAGAAAAAACATTATCATTTATAATGGCAATTATCATTATTGTTATACACAGAAAGAAAGGTTTTGTTTTTTTTCAAAATGTGATTTGAGGAATAAAGTTTCATATACTTTTTTCCTATTCTGTTCAGACTGTGGCATCTTAAAGAGTAGGTGATAGATCTTCTCATCTCAGGAACTTAGTCCATTAAATTCTAGAGCAGTACAGCTGCACTTCAGGATTCACTAACTATATTGTGGAAGCCCACAGTGCCACCCCTTTATGTGATTTTGCTCAGAGAGCATATTTTAATTTAGTTTAATTTATTTATGCATTTGGTTTAGAGTACATAAGTTTTGTTCTTTTTGCAACCCTAACCAAATAATTAATTGTAAAAAAAACCCTTTCCAATTTAATCTGATATAGATAATTTTTTACTAAGACTCTTCTCACACTGGCTTTTTTATACTTTTTCTATGTATACAGTGAATCAAGAAATACGTAATAGAGATTTCCATCACTGTCTATACTACCAAGCTGCTATACACTTGTGGCAAATAGCTTTGACATTTCTGGTTTTCAAAGTGTGAATAATGTGAAATTTGCTCTTTAGAGACTTTCTGTTGATCTTTTCAGACATAATCTCCAAGTGCAGGTGGGCATGACATACCTGGTGACACATTCAAACTATTTTACCAGATAATGCAATGCATTCATAGAAAATAATGACACATGGCAAAAAAGCCTGTACAGTTTGTTCTGACACTTTCCCTGCAGCCTTTTCTAACTCATTCTGTGATACAGTAGTATCCACAGAATGTGCTTTCAAGTTACAGCTCAACAAGCCTTTCAAATGTGTCAGTGTTGAGACTTTTACTTCTAATTAAGTGGGCATTTACTCACTTGGAGCAACTACTTTAGTGGTGGAACAATTTTCTAAAACTTACTAATATTCACAGGAATTTCAGAGAGCCTGAAGTATCGCTGACAACCCATGACAATTGGTGTAAATATTTTCCTCCTTATCCACAGGTGAGTCTACCTTTTGCTCAACCAATTTACAACTTCCACAAAATCATGTTGTTTGTGTTTTTGTTGCAAGTTTCTGTAATAATGATTTAGAGGAGGTTCTTTTGATCAATACCCATTCAGTTGTAATTATCCTCCAATGTGTCATCTGCTGCAAGATAAGCATATTAAGTGTGTATCACATAAATCATATATATAATGTATAACAGTTTCAAAACACAGAAAAATGAGCATGTTCCACAGTTAAATCACTAGCACAAGTCTCTGATGAAAAGAGATGCTAACTCACAGTCTTGCTAAGGCCTACAATACGTCTCTTTTGCTACGTGCCAGAACTAGCAACAAAGACTGAAGTGAATTAATCCTATTGCTCTGTCTTAAAAGCAAAATAACTAAAGCCTAGAGCCTTCCACTTCCATTTCATCCATGCAGTTAATTTTTGGCTCCGAAAATTGAAACTGAACTTTGTTAGTTATCACTATAAATTACTTCTTTCCATCTACAATATCCTTTGAGAACATGAATACAACTGTCCTTTATTTGGGGAAAAGTGGTACTAATAAATTGTACAAACAACACAAAAACTTTCCATCATGCATATGCCCAACCTCACAAGTGCAAGTAGAAGTCATCCTACTCATCGATCTGCTTGGCTTTGGTGATACCAGGACAAGCAAAGGGAGAGCCTCTTGTTTTCTGGCCCAGACTAAAGAAAATCACTTCTGTAGAGACCAACTTAGTTGTGCAACTAGCTAGTTCAGTATTCTGCTCTGAGCTGGGCTGTGACCAACATGACATCATCTATCATCCCCTTGGTGACAAGCCTGGTAATTCTCACAAGTCCACTTTGCACATGCAGTTCCAGCCTGCTCCAGTCATGCTCACTTTGCACAGGTACACAATCTCCAAGTAGATATGCCAATACAAAGGAAATGTTTCCTCCATTAGTTTGTTGATAATGAATTTAGTTACCAAACCAAAGTCCACTCTATAAAGGCGGAGTGATTCTGTTGACTTAGACATCTTTTGCAAACGTCACACATTTTCCCTAATCAACTATTAAAATTTAATTAAAATTTATACAATTCAATCAAATTATGAGCACAGCAACATGAATTCTGTAAATGGAATGTCAAGTAATTAATATAATAGTTAGTTTAAAAGGCTGACTGGTACAGACTACTCCCCTTCTCCCTCAGAGTGAAAAAGCAAGTACTTTTGCATTACTTGTAGTGATACAGAGACATTATAATTAATGCAATACAAAGAGTTCTTTTTGCTTTGCAGGTGCCAATAAGCAGCCTCAAGGGAATATACAAGAATCCTTGGTGTGTTTAGAGTTTTATTGCAGGAAAGCTGTATGATGTAAGTGCCTTTCATTTTACTCTCTTTCAGCTATGGTGCCTTTCATTGCTTGCTTATACCTATAAAACACACATACCTCTTTCTCCTTTTTTCTCAGCCTTTCTAAAATACTTAATCAGAGATTCAAACGAGCTTGTATTCTACTACATGTGCACAGAAAAACTTAAAAGAACATTATGAAAGTTGCAAAATCAAAAACTCTGGAGTTGCTTTAAGGGAGCTCTATTTTATAGCTGCTGTGATACTGACTTCAGTTTTACAATTACATTTTGGTTTTCCACAATGCAACATTAATTCCTTATCTCAGAATCCTTATTTTACAAGTTTCATAACCTGCTAGCATAGAAATTTTTTAATTTTTTTTTCCTAGAGAATTAAAGAAGCAAATAAAACTCCAAGATCTCCTTGTGTGGCACTACTCAGATTGCAGTGTTAGCATTCATTAGCAGGGTTAAAATTTTTAGTTACAGAAAGGAGGTTCCTACAAGTCAGTTAGTGAATAACAGTATCAGTAAGTTATCCCCTCCATAAAATCCATCAGTGGCAGGGAAAGATGGCATCATTTCAGGGCTGGTATAAGTGAACAAAGGGCAAAAGAGTCCAAAAAAAATGAGAGTGGAGATATTCCCTGCATTCACATCTGTCTCTGCTGCAGCTTTTGCCGTTTTAACTTTTGTCAACATGAGCACTTGAGTGGGAACACAGTAAATCAGGTCAGCTTGCTGATCTTATTGAAAGCTATCTCTTCACAACAGTATCCAGCATCTGACTAGCTCTGTGAGTTGCATCACCTCTTCCTGTGCTGGTCCATACTCCTTAGTACTGAAGCAAGGAAGGGGCAGCCAGAGGCAGGAGAGAATGCGTGTTCATTCTTTTCTGTAGGAGTGTGATCGCAAATCCACTGAAGACCACATACTGAGTTACTCAAACCTTAGTGACATTCACAAGTGTTTGCTGACAGCAGAAGAATGTGAACAGTCAAGAAACCTGGGTACAGGTCTAAGTGCTGCCAGGGTGTGATCTAGTAGGCAGAGGACTTTGTCCACCACAAGTAGATTTTTACTGTCCCTATCCACCCAAATCTGTCTTGCTGGTCCTTTTTAAAGTTTTTTCTCTAGAAACTGAGTATACTCTCTCTGTCATTCACTTACTGCCAAAGTGGTATGACTGCAATTGCAGGATTCTTCTTGCAGGTCCAGATCCCCAACCCCCATTCTGTGTTTTTGGCTGTGGCTTACCACGTTTCCTGCTCTGGTCAGAGCACTTAGCCATTTGCAGGATTAGGAGCCCTGGCTCCTTGCTCCCTGTTCTGTACAATTCGCTTCAGACAAACACACACGAGATCACAGCCTCTTCTCTCAGTCCTGCTACAAATTTGCACCAACATTGTTGTCTTTTCCACTCCCCACTTCTGTCTTTCATTTCTTCAACTCTTGTTCTAGTTTCTTTATGTAGTCTCAGGATTCCCTTCAACTTCCCTGTTCCATCAGCG
>VYZQ01005843.1:60611-80697 GCA_013400655.1 Mystacornis crossleyi | reverse complement strand
GCCCGTCTCTGGCCGCGCGCAGGGGTTGCCCCTTTGCAATACGTGCCCCACGGGCCCTGCAGCACCGACGACACCACTGCACCACTCGTGGACATGCGGCAGGGGACCCTGAGACAGGCATGGAGTCCGCGGTAAGGCGTGGGCTCTTGGGGGGGCTGGGCGCACCCAGCACAGGCACTTCTGCCAGCATGGGCAGGGGAGACCCCATGGCTGCAGTCACGCAGTCCTGGGACTGCCGCATGGCCACGCGGTGGCCATTGTCCGTCACCACCAGGGAGGCGGAGCAGGAGAAGCAGTTAACCTCACGGGGACACAGCTGATGTGTTTTAAGAGCCCCAATAATCTTGTAATATTCCCAGAAATATTCTTCCATTGGCACATGTTTTGATTGTGACATCAATTCTGTCCAAACATCCTTCCAAAAGCTCTTCAGGAGAATCAAGTCCCAAGAAACATAAAAAAAGTTTTTAAATAGCCAGTCAAGGAAATGTTTCAGTCTCTCTTGGATTTGCATAGTCAGAACCCATGTATTGCTGTAGAAGGATTTCTTCAATTTTGCAAAAGACTTCTCTTTGTGGCTTAGATAGCCACGTCCCTTTCCACCCTTCCCACCCCTCCATGTCCTCCATCGTCTGAGAGGGAACAGTGAAACAAAGACGAGAAGAGACTCACAAATTTTTTGGATCTTCAGAATCTTGGTTATTTCAGGGTCACTGTCTCCAGGGATTTATTGATAGGCTTTTGCCCACTTTATTCTCCACCATTTGTTGCTGTGGGGTTTCCTGCAACTTTCCTGGAAACAAATTCGCCCGCAGAAGGAATCAAGGGATCATATTTTGCATGGATGTTCAGCTATTTTATTTCTCTCAGCCCTTGCTGGGGGCTGAGGCCAGACTGAAGGCTCATGGGAAAATCACAGAGTTCTCTGGGCGGGGGGACATGTAAAGGCCTATGAGGACAGGACTAGGGTACATGTGACCCGGAAGCAGGGAAAAACCCGTATGCCCCCACGCATGCCTCCCTCCCAGGGCCCCTTCTACCCAGGGGAAGATGGAGGAGAGCCCCAACGATCTACTATTTATTTAACTTTTAATATTTTCATCTCTCAGATTCATTGGTATTCCTCAGAGTCTAGGAAATGGATTCTTAATTAGATCCCCAGAAAATGATTGCGGATGATGGATGTGAAGGTGATTTTAGTATTCTGTGTGACTCCTGGCCAATGATTTTTTCACTGTATTTTAAACTAGGGTTTAAACTGGGGTACAGTCAGTCCTCTGGACGGTCACTGCTCTGTCTAATCTGGCTTTGATCACAGGAGAGAAGACAAGGAATAGTGAGGTGAGTGGGGATAGTAATGCCCATGGGAGCTTGCTTGGGAAGTTTTATTTCTTCCTTCTGGGAGGCCAGCAGGACTGAAACAACAACTAGGTGTTTCTACCCAACTAGAGTTGAGAAATGTCTTCCACAACAGAGAGAGATGGAGAACTCCAGAGTTAAATGAAGTTTTCCTTTATTCAGTTCTTATTAACAGGAGAAGAAGCATGGTGATAGGGAGAATTGTATTTGGGTCTCAAGAGTTGTTTCTCCCCACCTTGCCTGGGTGAGCAGGGCCCTGGAATCAGCAGACAATTTTGCCTCTCAGCTGGTAGAAGCAGCTGGTATGGAGGCAAGAGATATTCCTTTGGTTGAATGGCGTTTTACTTCCATCCATTCCCAAAAGACACATACTTACCACATATGTCTGAACCCTACCTTGTCCAAAGATCTGAGCTTTACAGGTTGGTAGGTTTGGGGGGGTGATCTAGGGGACAGTCCAGCTTAGATTCAATAACGTGAATGTATATTGAGTTACATGTGGGTTAGATAACTGAATAGAAAGTTAAATGCAATGAAAATATGAAAAAATTAATCAATACCGAAGCTAAATGAAGAGGTTCCTCTTAATTCTGTTCAGGTAAATCTGCACAAGTGTTGCTTACAGCCTGAGTTAACCAGCTATAGAGGTTGCATGTTGAGTAGCTGTGGTTGCTGCAGTCCCGTGCTTGATGTAAAATGCTCTGCTGATACAGCAAAGGATGTAGGATGTAGGTGCTGGCTTAGCACCAGGCTTAAAATGCTACATAGCATCTCCAGCACAAAGGATAGGCATATGAGGCATGCGCCTCTGAAAAATGCTCTGTGGCTATACCATTAGATGAACATCCTTAAGGTCATCAAAAGCAGCAACATGCAGGAGTTCAAACAGATTAGAACTTGAGTAACACAAGCCTCAGAAAGCAAACCTATATTTGCAAAAATAAAGCCAAGGACTATTGCCTCTCTCAGGTCATGTAACATCTACAGGGCTGTTTTGAAGAAAAAATATATAGTGCTAAAGTGCAAATGATTATGTGGAAGATGACCTAAATGTAGGAAAGGGCAAATAAATATTACAAATTAGCCATGAGGGAAGGAGTAAGGAAGAGGAAAGGAATCAGAAACATTTATTCCTTCATGTGGTTATATGAGAGGACACTTCAGTGAGGAAGGGACAGTAAATTAGTAAAGAGGTTGCAAAATACAGTCCTGTGAGAAAGTTACAGGTGAGAAGAAGCAATGATACGAACTTAAAGTCTTTCTATTACTGCATGTTAACTGCCAGGGTGCACACTCGCATTATTAAGTAAATGTGAGGTAGTCTGTGCCTCAGTGAAAGATTAAAATTGCATTGCTTTATGCTGCACAATGGATAAATGCAACAATGATACATGAATCTGCCATTTTTGCTGTCTTGTAGTAAGTTATCCCACTTGCTTACCTTGTGGTAACTTATTGTTGCAACGAAACTCTGAAAAACATTGAAGTAAACTATTGGAATTTGGGTTATAATTATTGAGATGCTACTAAAGTGGGATATTGGTGTTTTTTCTCTAAAATTTTGTGAGGTTCTAGTCTTGTTGCCAGTTATCCTCAAAGCACTTCATTCTGTGCTTTTTCACTGTCAGAAAGGTGAAGACAAACTGAATCCTTAACTGTTGCTAATTTTAATGATTATAAGGAGTTTTTTTTCTTTACTTTTTTAATCCTATCACCTGGAAAGGCAAGGATCTTGATTTCATTACCACCATTACCACCTGTCAGACTGTACAGACAGGAAAGAGAAATAAACATTTTCATGACTGGGCAATTTTTTATATATATATATAGGCAGACTGATCCACCTGATTTCAATGGTATTATTTCTGTATTACACCAGCAAAAGTGAGATGAAATTTTATGACAGCCCATCTATGTACCACTAAAAATGATCTAAACTCCCTTTCTGGATAAAACCTGTATGTTAAAGTCTTAAAGAGATACCTGTCCTTACAGTTGACATTAGAGTGTCTTTTCTTTTCAGTCTGAGTTGTCTATTCCTACACAAGCTAGCTGGAAATATTTCTTTTCCAGAGAAGCATATGGTCTGGCTTCGAGACTGATAAACCTCATGGGGTAGCTCCTTTCTGGTTAAAAGGTTTGTAGAATATTAATCCTGAGAATCTGCATGTAAGTGAGACATAGGGGAACTATAAACTGAACTCTCATTCAGTTTTTGAAGTTTCCGTGTTCTGCTGGCTTGAGGGAGCCATGTTTTCAGAAAGCAGGAGGCATTGGCCATTTGAAAATTGAAACTGTTTTAAGAAATCACAAACAGGATAATAAAGTTTACTGGTCATTAAAATGATCCAAACAAACTGTAGCCAGGTATGCTTAAAAATATTTCCAAACCTCAGATACATTTCAGCTAACGTGTCGTCCTTATTTTAAAAAACTGAATTTAATGCTGCACATTTTACTCCAGTACTACTGAACTACAAACAAATAGTTTTCAAACAGTAACATATTATGTCAGGTTATCTCTTTTTAGAGGTAGGAAAGACAGAAGAGATGCTAAATAATTTTGTGAAACTTGACCTACTTACTATATCTTTCTATGTAAGGATTATGAATATCTGTTCCAAGAGATTCTAGCTCATTCTACCAACACAAATTTACAATTTTACAATTTTCCTCTTGTGTATGTCACATGCTGCATTCAAAATAGCTTACAAAATACCTTATACTGCCACAAAACTATTGTAAAATATCTGTTCCCTGTACTCTGGTGAGTGAAAATAACTGGGGGCAGAACACTGTGGGTTTGGATTTCCTAGCTTGCAGTTTTGTACATGTTGCCCACTTTGATCTGAAGTGCCCTTCATGTCTAACTGTGCTACACTGAGCACAGTTGCATTTAGGGCTTACTCCAGTTCAAATTAAATCAGTGCTAAAACTCAGAAAATTCTCTAAGCATAGGTTAAAACTTTTAGACAGGCATGGTTTGAATTTGAGACTTACCTAAATCAAAGGAGTGTAAAATAACTGGCATTGGTTTAAATAACTTGAGTATTTAAAAATACACTGAAAGTCATCTGTGGATCATCTGCCCTTTTCAAGGACAACATAGTGTTGACTAGAACACATACACAGACATATCTGTATCTTTGAATTTACATAAGAAATTCAGGCACAGTCCTTTATCTTATGACTGTGAGATTAAAAAGTATTTGCAATGCTGGCAAAAAAAAAACAGACCCCAGGTATGACTGACTATTGTGCTGCTTACTTTGATTCCTGTCTCAAACATTTATCCACTTGTTTCGTTAGTCTTCATTCAAAGCTTTATCTTGAGGCCCTTGCTTAGTTTTTTCCCCATAACCCCAAATGCAAAAATGCACACCTTCTGTTGCAGGGCTGCATCTTCTGCTCTGTGCCACCTGGAGGTACAAGGACATAATCTCCTTCTTCCTGCAGAATCAATTATATTAGCAGAGTCTTATCTGGCTATTGAAGGCCAACATCCACCTGAAAAAGAGTATTGGGATTTTCAGTAGTAATAATAATAACAACAAGAATATTAATAACAGCAATAATGGGAACAGCAATAATTAGGAACTATTTCTTTTTTGGCATCACTTGCAGATCAATGCTATTGCTATCAAAGCCATCCATAGAGTCAGTGCTGCCATAATATAAATGTTGCCACTGAAAAAAAGCAGAATCATCATTTCTTGTTACCCCTAAGTTCTATCCTGAATTCTGGTTCACTTTACTGAACTCTGCTCACTTTGTAAGATCTGACGAGATCTCACACCTAATTGGTGTGGCCACAGAAGTGAAAGGAAACACAAATATAAATCTGGGAGATTTCTCTTTGCAACTGTAATGCTTTAAGCAGAAGCACTAAGCTGCACTTATCCCATTTGAATTTTTCTTTTCCAGTCTCTCCTAATATGGATCACTCATATGAGCTAAGTATTTCCCTCAGTAACCATCCTTGCATTATTAATAACCAACTCAATTTTACTTGCTAGAACAAGAGCCCTCCTTTAATATGTAAGGTTAGGTTCAAGTAACAGTCCTTCACGAATGCATCTATTATCAGTCTTTTCCACTAATTGGTCTCAAAGTATGACATCAATCTTATCACCAAATCAACATGATTTGGAGGTTGTTCTCCTACTCACATGCTAAAATTTAGCTAAAGGTCTGGACAGACAAGGAGGAGAAAAATCTGAGACAACAGAATTTCGTGTTAGTCATGGTACACATCCCAAAAAGCAAGAACGAGGAGACATAAAACTGTCTAATTCTCTTAGAAGAATAAACATACTACAGAGAATCATAGAATTATTAAGGTTGGAACAGACCTCTAAGATCACCGAGTCGCACCATTAACCCAGAAACACTGTATTCACCCGCATGTAAAAGAACACCAGAAGCTGAAATCAGTGATGGAGGCCCATAACTCTGGACATAATCCTTCAGCTCTTAACCCATTTTGGTGCAAACAGTCTATCACCGGAGCTAATCTCTGAAGGATGTGTGCTTATTTTACATATTTCTGCTAATTTTTAGATTATCAAAAATTAGATACACGGGATACAGAAATAGATATTTCTGATTATAAGGAGATCATTTTGGTAGCCAGCATTATAGTAAGTTTAATTTTTCTTCATTTAATATACCTAGATAAATAGTCACTATCTCTAAAGAGAAATTATATAGTCAGTGATAGAAAGAACAGGTTGCACGAAGTCTGTGCTTACTTCAGACTGGTTTGTTTATGTCAGCTCTGAATCATTCTTAGCTTTATTATCTCTTTGGAAGATGTGACTCTAGCTTGAAAGTATTCTTTTCCTTCACAACAATTGTTTTTTTAATGATATCAAAGTTGATCTCAGTTCTGATGAACAGTGTAACTGGAGCCATGTGTCTGCCAAACTGTGATCACCCACTTGTGTCAGAGAAATTTCCGTCTCATGAAATTCATTTCCCTCACTGCACAGAGATAATTTTTCCTGTGTCACAGAGAGATGGTGTATTGACACACCCTTGGGACAGAGTTTTCTTTCAATAGCACAAACGCTCTATCAGAGGCTTTGGCAGAAGTAATGCGTGTCTATTTTCTATAGGTAACACACTTACTGGCTACCACCTACTCACTGGCAAGAGAAAGGTCTTCTAGGGCTTTAACACAAGAAGGAGCAATATTTAACACGTACATCAAGCACTGGTTCCTGCTCGTTGGACACCACTGACACTTTGGAAATCCTCTGGCAGGCCCAGAGTGAGAGGCAACAGTTAGATCTCCTCCTGCAGAGCTGAGTCAGGCTACTGACTTGTGAGCTTCGAACCTCCAGATCCTTCAGGGATCCGATCTCAACCTCTTTGGTGGAGAGCTGGGCCCTATAGGACAGATCCAGGCCCCGTTGCTTAGGTGTGTTGACTTTTCCGGGCAGTCGAACAAAATATAACACAATTGCAGCTGAAGCATGCAAGGCTGAAAGCCCTGGACCAGGCCAGCCCCAGACCGTTCCTTCACCTCCCAGCCATGAGGAGGTCTATCTGCTTGCCCAGCCACTTGTGACCACCCCAGCCTGCCGTGGCCGGGGAGGCACACAGGGCGCCTGCAGGGTGCATGAGGGTGGGACTGTGGGGCACAGCCCTGGAGGGGTGGCCAAGGACCACTTCCCTCACGAAGCCTCTGGCAGCTGGGACTGCAGGTGCTTGGGCTGCACAAGCAGAAACATGTGAGGCTGCAGCCTGGAGAGCTTCATTTTCAGCTGACTAACCTCTTTCCTTGGCAAGAGACAAGGTTTCCTTTTATTTTTTTTTAAAAAGAGAGTGCATGAGAGAGCAAACTATTTTCCTCCTCAGCATCTATTCTGAAGCCTGTAGAAGGCTCTAAAACCTGTCTGCATGTGTAATAGCCTGTTGGGATGAGAGTATTTTCTTTTGTGGTGGAAACAAAGAGCTTGAGGCTTTTGATCAGGCATTTAAGCAGTGGGGTTTCACCTTTTCTGGAGGAAATGCATAGTAAGAATGCCCAGTCTACTTCTTCCTCCCTGCTCCTCCCAGCTCATCTTTGGTCTCTGGGAAACACTTGAATCAGCAGTACCAGCAACTCCCCCGCTGTCTTTGCCTATCTAGGATGATCAGTGACAGCTTTTGTTTAAAATTTCAGGATTTAAGATCCTTTTTTTTCCCTTCAGCAGATGAGAGGCATTTTGTAACTTGTATCCTAGCAAATCCCCAATCCTCCAAGTCCTTTCTCCTGGTGTGAGAAGGATTTTCCTGGTTTTCCGCTCTCTCTCTTAACCAAGTGCATAGAACAAATTTAACACTGCTTCTGAGAGAGTTAAATTGGATTTGTCCAGATGGACACTGTTACAGGCCTCCTTTATAGGTAGGATTAATTTTATTAAAATATAATCCTCCCATGCTCCCATTATCCCCTTCAGACATTCTCTTTTAATCTTTTGCAAAGTAGCATTAAAACAGTTTCTGGGATTCATTAAGAATTATATTAAAATACAGACACACCTTTTTAGGCTACAACTGCTGAGAAGAAGCAAAACTGAGATTTCCTTTACTTGGAGACCCTCTCTGAGCCAATTAGATGGGAATGGGCAAGATGCATTTGCCCCAGTCCCAACCACATGACAATTAGAGGAGCATAAAGTAGTCCTGTGACCACTCAACTGCTTTCCTTCTGGAGTAAGGATGCAAGTTATTTTCTGCTTCTCAGTCCTAGAAATAAACATGTGTTGCTCCGCTGCCTTGCTTTGAAGGAAGGTCTACAGAGGGTTCTGTGATTTTCCATTTCACCCCCATGCAGCAGAAGGCCTATGCACCACTTAAATCCTCATCAAAACAGGGCTTAGGTAATACCCTTGGCAGAAGGGCAAGTTCCACCCACATTCCTCTGTGCTCATCTGGGCTGGAGAATCAGAACTGGAAAGCTGCGTGTGTGTGGTTTTTTTACCACTTGGAACTAAATACTTACGGTGCACCTATTTCAGCTTTGCTTCTGGCTCTGGTCTGTCTGCAAAGCCAAAAACTACACCAGTGAAATCTGTTTATGTTATAAATTTAGAATTCCAAGTTTGATTTGAAAGAATAAAAATGAGAAATTCTTGCCATTCATCAATCCTTTCCTGAGAGTAAGCAGAGAGATTTCTCAATTACATTATTCACCCCAAAAGAGGTTCTCAAGTTTCCCAAACCCTGTCAGTCTGTTATAAAACATACACATGTTGCAAAAAGGTAAGTTAATCTCTTTTGACTGGCTTCCTGATATTTGGTAAAGTCCTACAATATATGTACTTTAGTATTAATGGTAGTCTATTAAAGTCCACCTGTAAGTGAGAAAAAAAGAATTAAATGGATATAGTAAAGTAAAAGGCAAAGGCCTACTGAAAAATCAAAATAGGGAAGAACGTAAGTGCAAAGGGAAAAGCAGAGTGTTTGGAATTATTTCATCTTTTAACTAAAGCATAAAACCTTTGCAATAATAGTATACATTTCAGCATGTATTAAGCCCTGAAGGAAATAAGGTACTTGATGTGGTTTTGCAAAAGTCATATTGCCTAATGTTGTAGTACCTCTGATACTGGTACACCTCACATGATTTGTGGAAAACATAGAATTTTTTAGTATAAAAAAAAGGGAACCATAGGTGTCTAGGAGATCTGAGGAAAATCTGAAAAAACGGACACTGGAAAGAGGAAGTGTTAAATAAGAGAGGTTGTAGCACCCATGTGTGAAGACAGAGATGAAGAGTTCGTGGCATGGGTCCTCTATTCTCTTCTGTATCTTCTGCCACTGATAAAGGCAGATTTTCAGAATGCTTGTAATGTCGCATTATCACTGCAATTAAATCATAGTAAGTTCTCACTTAGTGAAATTACTTTATACTTTGTAGTGGTTGCTTAAGAGATCAGTTCTAAAACTGGAAAGCTCTTCAGTTACTTTCTTCAATCTGTCATTTTGATGGGAGTGAATTCATAATGGTCTCTGAAATTCTCTTATCTACCAGTATTTGCTTACCTAAGTTTTCAGCTATCCCATGTGAGCTCAGATTCAGGCCTTAACATGCTATAAGCAGTGTGTTTGCAGTTGTGGTCTTGGATGGGTCCATGCTAATGTTGGAAATCAAAATCTGCTCCATCTTCCTCCCATAATAAATACCACATTTGTAAAACAAGAGTAGAAATCTCTATGACGATGTTCTTGATTGAAACATAAACCTACTCCTTGTCTCTGCTATCAGCTGTGGATCTGAAGAAATCTGTCCAGCCCCCTGATCATTATTCTTCACCGAGGAGATCATCCAGACCAAAAATACTGCTGCACTGGATCAGCCCATCCCGCTCTCCCTTGCATCATGTAACACAGTGGCAGTCATGTAGCTATGCAGGCTCCTTCAGATAAGGACCACAGCAATCTGGTAGGTGCCTTACACGATGTTATCTTGGCAGGATGGAGCTGAAATTCCCTAGTAAGCCCAGCTCCTGGCATCTTTAGCCCGGAGTATCTTGGGTTGCCACAGCTACGCTCTTACCAGAATCTCAGCGAACTAATGTAAAATCAGTCGAAGAGATTCTCGGCTCTTTTGCTTTGCCACTTCACATTCTAGAAATAATTGCATATCTGTAATACAGCATAAAAGATATTTTAACTGCCTTCAGAATGTTCTCTCTGCTGGTTGGGTTATATTTACATTGTTACCCTGAATTGCCTGTGCACTGTTATCATTAAAGCCCATCGTCACCATGTGACTGCACCTGGACATGTTTCCATGGCCCTGTATTATGCCCTGGAGATGTAGTCACAACTCCATGCCACTGGTCTGGCTACTGAAGGGCAACTATTTCCAGGTCAGATAGTATGGCAAAGTTCTTGCAGGTAGGCTTTGTCAAATATTCTAGCAGAATTTGAAAAATTATGGTTTTTATTTGTCTACTCCCATCTTTCTCTTTAATGTTACTACACCTGTGCAAGCAGAAAAAGAATGGGACAGTGCAGACCAACTGCATTTCAGAATTCTGGCACAAATTTAACTTGGTATTCCTTTGTATACTTATGTTCAGCCTTTTTTTTTTTTTTTGATGAATCAAGACTGCTAAACAAATTTCTTATAATGAATGCTAGTCCATATCATCAAAGGCTGCCAAAGAGGCTGCCTTTTTTTTCCCCAGCAGCTGCTACTGCTAAAAACTGTTTCATCCTGAGATCAAAAAGTCTACCTTTCCTTATTGTCTATTGCAAAGATTTACCAGATGGCTTTGTCACCTGCTTGCACTAGGAAATTACTGTCATTATTTGGAAATGCATTTCCATTGTGTTGCATATGTATTATAGACACGCTTTTTTCCCCAAGTGTGAGATATATGTGTATATATAAGTATATATGTCTATGTTAACATCTTTACTACAAAATATGTATCTAAATAATCCAATAACCTATGAGAAAATTCTCCTGTATCTTTCTTTACACTCTCACTTCCAAGCCGCTACTTCCCGCAACAGCCAGCAGTAAAAACAACGTCCCTTTGTCTTGCACAGTTCCCTACACGTAACACTTCAAGGACAACCAACCCATCAGCTTGGCAAGGGGATGAACACACTGTGGTGAGCTCTAAGCTGTGCACATGCAGACTGTCAAAAATTATTGACTTTGGACGAGTTCTAAAGTTTGTGGAGGGAGAAAGGGAGGAAGAAAGTAAGGACTGATAGATGGTGTAATTGCATGCAGTTAGAAAATCTTAGAAAACAAGGCTAAATACAAGGCATGGGGAATGAAATATAAGCCATTCAATGAAAGCTGTAGGAGAGAGCTGAGAGAAGGTCCAACAGGCAGAGACATCAAGGTAAATGATAAGATGTTAAACATTATCATAAATGGAGAACTTGCACTGCAGGTTAATCTGCTGCTGTTTAACTCTCAGCCATTAAGAGGGTAAGGGATGAACAGATAAGGCTTTAGAAATAAAAATTTTATTTTCACATCTCTGTTGGTGCGGACATCAGTGATACTTCTGGGCTGCTGTTATGCTTTTAAAGGTAATCAAGTCATGGTATTAAAGGTAGTGATTTCTAGCTATCCAGTTAATCAGGATAAGTAAAATAAGCTGGAAAAGAGGAACTTCCCAGAAGCAATGCTATTCATATTGCAGTTGAAAAGAAGTTAGAGAAAAAAAGCATACTAAATAATTAGATCTAAATACTAAATCTTATAAAACACTGTTAAACAAAAATGAATGTTAAGACAAAACTAGCATTTCAAAGAATATATTTTTCTTATTTTTAATGATCCCCTCAGCCAACTTTTGATACTGTTATTATTGGCACTAAGCAAGAGTTGCACTGCATCTGCAGGAACAGAATGATCCCAAACTGGAAGTGCTTCTCTGAATCTGAACCTGTGCTTCCTGGTGCAGGATGATGTGATGCTAGGCCAGCCCTATGGACTTGAAGGGCACTCTGTAGGCATACCACAAGAACACGTCATTGACCTTTGTCTCCTCTCCTCTCCTCTCCTCTCCTCTCCTCTCCTCTCCNCTCATTCAAAGGCACCTGCATGGATTTGAATTTGTAATTACTTTCTGCTTTTTAATACTCTTTAGAGGGTCCTTTCTGTTTTATGCAACACAGTTTAGGAGAAGAGAGAAGCAGGGGGTCCTGGGAACTGTAGTGTCTCTCCTCTCCTCTCCTCTCCTCTCCTCATTCCCTCTCACCATGTGAAATGTGTAACATTTACTCCAAGTCGGTGGGAGGCAGACAAATGCTGTGGCTTTAGCTCCAGTGTATTGTTGCTGGATAGGTGGCCGTTCCACTCCATACTTCCCAGTCCCCTGATATGGTGGTAACTTGGATTCACCATGGTGGTAGAACCAGCCTCCAGGAACAGAGATGTGTTTCCTGTGGGAGCAGAGACTGACTGGCTAGAGGCAGTTAAAGGAATTGGCTCTTAACAGCTGTGAGACAAAAATACGTCTTTCTCAGAGTTTCCCTATTGAGTTGGAGGACCAGGAAGCAGTCCTGATGGGACACATCAGGAAGTACATGGCTTTTAAGTGGGCTCAACTAAGAGTGTAGAAAACTGTCTAAGAGTAGGGGAATGATAAGATATTTTGCTGGAAGCTTAGGCATAGGATTTGAAGAAAATGTTTGCACTGGGCCATCTGTTTTACTAGAGACTGAGGTGCAAACAATTTTTAAGAACCGGGAGTGGGTAGCATAGTGAAATCTTTCAAGATTTGACTGCAATGAAAGACAGTCCCGATCTGAAAAGACTGAGAGCTTCTGTTTTGAAGACCCATTTTTTTTGGTGGTTTTAAGTATTTTGATTTTACTTACTTTGGGGAGGTGGCAACTGAACTACCATAAAGCAGTATCATCTCATTTTGTTCATAAAGAAGCAGGTTCAGGGGAAGACAAAAGTGGTTTGGTTGATTCATCTTTGACATTGGAATCTGACTGAAGACAAGAAAAGAAGAAGAGTTTCTGAGGTAAGGGACTAGCCTACAATGAGAATGATTTGGATTCAGTTCTTTAACCTTCATTCACTGGTTTCAACCATTCACCCTGTTCTCTCACAGTCTGTGGGTGACTTAAAGTGTTCAATTTCTCTATGTCTTCATTAGTGATGGAACATAACAGTGAGATTCAACATAATTTCTCTAGATCTTCATTTCTAATGCAACGTAATGAGGCTATTATGAAAATAACTGCTTCATCCATGTTGTGAGGTGATGAGAGAAACCAATAAAACACACAATGCAAATTCCAAGGGAAAAGATGAGTGATTAACATGAAACCACATAATCCTCTAAACAGATTCATTTTTTACTGTCCTGGTGCTGAACATACATTAGCTCACAAAAGCAAATTTATAAAAAATGATGCAGTAGTTTTACCAGAATTCCTAAATTCAGTTACTATTACATTGTGCCACAACTTGGAAACCCTCTGTCAGATAATGTATTGAGTGATTATTTCACTACCATCAGATAAAGACATACTTGAAGTGCCTCCCAAATTAAAATATTTTGCTTCTATTCCTGCTGAAGTATAAAAAACTAGGCTCCTGTCTTGACATTGCTGGATTCTTTCCTCTAACCCTGGAGCCTTCTCTTCTCCAGGCTGAGCAACCTCAATTCTCTCAATCCATCTTCACGAGAGAGGTGCTTCAGCCCCTCGACCATCTTGGTGGCCCTGCTTTGGACTTGCCCCAACAGATCCAGGTCTTTCCTGTGCTGGGGCCCCAGAGCTGGATGCAGCACTCCAGGTGGGATCTCACCAGAGCAGAGGGGAAGAATCACATCCCTTGCCCTGCTGGCCACACTGCTTTGGATGCAGTCTAGGATAGGATTGGCTTTCTGGGCTGCAAGTGCACATTGCTGAGTCATGTGGAGCTTCTTATCAACCAACAGCCCCAAAAATAATCTCCACCAGCCAGAGAGTACTTGTAAAATAACAAAATTAAGCCAATAAGGAAAATCAGAGCTATCACTACTAAAATAATCTCTCCAGAGATACAATTATTTATTTCCTTAGCATCAGAGATCTTCTATATCCCATCTCTTGTTTAAAAGCTAGAAAATACCTTTGTTTTGCAGTTCATTAGCTTTCCATTTTTAAGGAGGGCAAATTTAGACAAAGTATTCTGTCCTTCTAGTTTAAATGCTACAAAATACTCAGTCTCTGTGTACATTAACAAGCTTGACTTCTTAGATCAAGTCAGTTTAAAACCAATTTAACTGAGTGCAAACTACTACAGGGACGCTTTATTTCAGTCAGGTATATGCCAGTTCCAAGTGGTTTAAAATAAGCTGAAAGAACAGGAGATTAGGCTAGCATTTACACAAACCTTGCATTACCTTAATTTAAATTGGAGTCACTTTCTTGGCAGGTTCTCCCTAAAACACTACTTTTTTTCTCAGGGTAAGCCTGACTATATTAAGTAATAGAACTATGTAATGTAATGAACTGCCACCCTTCAAGTGGAGGTTACTGCCTGTTTAGTTGAAATGTCATAATTGGAGTGAAAACCCTACCACAAACATGACAGACAGAAGATTAAATGAACACACATCGTTGATGGGGACATGGCTTCTACCTGAAGGCTTCCATCTAGTCCTACTATATATGAGCAAGGGAAAAAGCAAGGAAAAGAAGAAATTGATTTTCAGTTTGAAGCTACTGATAGTTCATGGGCAATTACTGATAATAAGCTATTCCACAAGCAGAGGAGCTAACAAAGCCAGTTTTCTTATGCAGTTGTGTCCAATGTGTCCTTTAATAATTAAGGACAGAAATCCCAGCTGCCTTACTGGGTTTTGACTCTCCTAAGTTCTCCCCGTACATCCCACAGTATCCGTAGCTTCCTCCTACATGAGAAGAGGCAGCATATGCAATGGCTGAGATGCAGCTCTGTATGTGTAGGTAGGTCAGATATGATGTACATAACAGTTGCAGGATCAGGAGGACAAGCAGAACTTGCAACTCTTGGGATTACAATGTACCATATCCCTGAAGGGGCAGTGAGGAGAGGATGGGAGATCTTTACGTAGACTGGTAGATCTTTTCAGTACATGGATGCCCATTTGACCGTCTTTCTGCTTATTTAACAATTTGCAGGAAATTCTGGTAACTTAAAAACAACAAGTGTTCTTAGGCTCCTTCTCATTTAGTTTAAAGCTGCTGATTGACTAGAAAAATAATTGTGAAATGAAAGACATCTCAGCCATACGCAAAGGAATACTTTGCGCAAGTTTCACATATATGTTGAGGTGTTCCAGTCATTTTCCTATATACATGGGTATGATGATGTTTTGCAGGTGGGCACATTGAGGAATGGACACATTATGTTTCTTGCCAAATAGAGCTTAGCTAAGACAGGCCTGTGAGGATAAAATGTAGTTTCACTTCCAGTCTTGTACCCTAACCACTGGATAATGTTGGTCTTTGGCATTCACTTCCATGGAGTGATCGATGATCTGACTTGCACCGGGGAGATGGAAAGACTGGTCATAGTAGCGTGCTTGTATTTTTATTTTAGAAAGCAACTTAACATGACAAATGGGTTTCCAGTTTCCAGTTGTCTTAGCTGCAGCAACAATGGAAGCACTGACCCAAAGATAAAATGTCAACAAAATTCCCAGTTACAGAACAAGGTCCTTCTAGGAGACCAAACTTTTCATCAGTATTTGAATTTATGAGAAGCGGAGAACCTGTTTTATGAGAACCTATCAAAAATATCAAAACATTTCTGTTCTTGATTTAGAATATTTGAAATGGTGCTATTTTGCAGTTTTCTAAGCATTTTTAATTAAAAATAATGAAAGGACTTAACCAAAGTTTTCAAGTTTTTTAAACTCAAATGAGTTAATGTTTCCAAAATGGTTTGGGAACTAAACTTAAAAATGTCTTCGTGTGCAAATTATTTGTTTACCAATACTAATACGCAATGTTTGCAATTTGACAAAACTTTCCATTATTTCATTAAAGGCTCTAATAAGCACTTGATGTACAGGAAACCACACAAGGAATTTCCTACTGGCATTAATTCCATCAGAATTGTCCATGAGCAATACCCAAGATCCTTGCTGCTTTCAATGCCATTGATGAGGAACGAGGTTTTGCAGACCTGGCAGTCATCTGCGAAACCTCACCGGGATGAAATGTTGTACTTTGAGGTGGTTTTGATCATTCCTGGAAGAACGTCAGCTACTCCTTTGACTCATGACCTTTCACCATTCCTATTCAGGAGCACTCCAGCAAAACTTCTGGGAAAGAATGTGCAATGCCCTGAGCTACAATGCGAGCAATACGCTGACAGCACCCAGCTCTGCGCCTCAAGGCTGGCTCGCTCCCAGCTGTTCTACTGTTTGTAGGAAATTAGAAGCCTGCTGAATGAAAGGCAGATGGTGTGATGGACAACCTCTGATCCCTATCGGCAAGTTACACAATGTAGACTGGTAGATCTTTTCAGTACATGATAAATGAATTGCGCTTTCGCTGTCACCAAATTAATTCTTGGTCTCAGTGCTTGCAGACCTTTGGAGCTGAAGACGGTTTTTTAGTCCTATCTAAAAAGCTGGAAAGTAGTCATGCTGTCAGACTGATTTGACACCATCTTGCTTCATTTTTGCATGAAAAAATTGTCAGCCAAAGGAGTAAAGGCTCTGATAAGTATGGTGAGAAATATGCAGGCACTTCTTTTCATGGTCTAACATTAGGTTAAAGATATATATATATATATATAAAAATAGCAAAGAAAAATGAAAATCAACTTTGAAAATACAGCCAAAATAAATTTTCTGAAAGTAAGAACACAGGAGTTTATTAATCAGTAAACTAAATAAAAATAAATAGCTTCTGAAATAAAAGAAACCAAGAACCAATGTCCATGAAATGAGTAGAATTGTAGGGTAAGACACTAGTTACTCTTAATAGTGCAATTGAAATCTATTCCTATATACATAAAGTAATTTATCTTCTCTTTATGATACTAGTCTTGGTGAAGTGAGGAACCCTTAACATCAAACCCACTGACTTATATTCATTGTCTGGAAAAGTACAGTTGCATCTTTAATCTGTACTTTAGTATACTCTCTAGATGAGCCCAAGACTTCACTTTTATTACCTGAAAAAAAAGGTCTTCGCCTTATATTTCCTCTGTGAGAATTCCTAGAAGATCCATCCTTGCAGTTTGCACATTTTGAGAATAGATAAAGTGCTGGATGATCAGACCTCATACTTGACAATACACTTGAGTAAACTCAGGTATTTTTAATAGGGAGTTGGTAGGCAACAAATTTCTTCCACCAAAACTGCCTAATGGAATGCCTCTTGCCTCACGTTCAATTNAATAGAAATACTTTTGTGTCAGAGTTTCATACAACCTCGATGTTTGACCCAGCACAAATGGTGTGCATTTGTACAGACACATGCTTGTAGTGAGCCAAGGTTGTAGCTACCAGGCTTGGCTGGTGCTGTACGGGGAGTACACGGAGACAGACAGTGTTTGTCATCAGCAGGGAGAGTTTATGCCATTTTTCAGAGCTGCAAAGGATGTGATGGCAATTGTTTACCTCATTGTTTCCTATGTCAGATAGAATGTGGCTGGTGAGAACCAGGACACGAGTGGGAATAATCTCTTTCAAACTTTGACTCAGGGCCTAGGGCTGGGAGTCTCTGGTTTCCGAATAAGGTGTCTCTTCAGCTGCTGTTTCTCTTGTTGCCAGGAGGGTCAGAGAAGATAAATGAAATGGAAGAGTGTTCCAAGCCCTTGTTCAGGCTATGGCTGCTAGGTGGCTTTGGTTCCCAAACTGGGTGTCTGCCTTGTTTCTTGTGGCCCCCAGAAGGGACAATGACGATGAATGACGTGGCAAAGTGCTTTATAGCTTTCATTCAGGCTTTGATGTTGTCCCTGTTCTGGTGCAAGATTCTTCAACATCTGAGGAAAAGGAGGAAAGTGCATAGTGTGTCAAACTGTGTATTAAGGAAGGTATGAGGGTAAGATATCCTATAAATGCTGGGGTTTTTCCATATGCAGAGACATGTTTGGATGTCATCAGCCTTCAAGGCTTGTTCCCAAAACGCTGCTATTTAGATTAATGGTTTGTGGATCTATCATCACTCTCTTTCCTGGACTAAAGAAGAAGGGAATCAGCTTAGAACGGAGTGCTTTAGAGATGAAGAACATTCAGCTCTGCTACAGCCAGCTGAGGAGGGGAGGCAGGCTGGGGTATGAGGAAGAAATCCTACTGAGAGGTGCCAGTGGGAGCAGCATGTTCTTTGTTCTCGTTCCTGGTATAAGATATCCAAGGTGACTGGAATCTGTAGAACTGGCTGTGAAGCTTCCTGGTGTTTGAAGACCTTCAAAGTTATCAGTAGAGAACAGCTCATGGCTGAGAATCAGACTACTGCCTGTTCCAAGGAAAGAAGTATTTCTTCATGTGTGTGTATGTTTGTGAGTAGGCCTACACACTGCAGTGTTACTTCTGGATTGCTTCATCACAGCTTTATTCTTTATTTCTCTCACACTTGTAAAAAATTATCACCTTTAATTGCCAGCTTTAAATGAAGACATGGTGGGTGAGGTCTGGGGACTAGATATTCTGCTTTATTTATCAGATAAATAGTTTGGGGGGATAATATCAGGGGGCTTGACTTTTCTTCAGCCACAGCAATAGTCTAAGCACCCCACGCTTCTACCTGCTGCCTTGCACTGCACACTCACTTGTGTTAATACCACTTCTGATGGAGTAACATGATGCCACTTGATAAAAACAAACAAACAAACAAAAAGCATTAAAGTAAGAATGCTGTTGTAAATTGGAAAAAACTTCAAGTCTACCTTGCAAATCACCTTGTAGCTGCAGGAACAGTTATAGTGGAACAGCTGAGAAACCACCAAGGACTGCTTAGGAGGACTCCAATGGCCTGAAGAAACACGTTGCTGTACTGAAGTAGGTAAGTACACTCAAATTGTTTGACTTTGGCATCTTAGTTTACAAGCATTTATATCTCAATGATGGGCCCAAAAGAAGATGAATGAATAGCCAGGAAAGAGGAATCCCCATTTTGGCAGTGGTAGTCACTGTACTAGTTCAAGATGCACTGTGAAACTCACCCCTCAGTGTTAAAGAGTCAGTAAAAGCAATTTTTCTGCCAGGACAGGGATTATCTTTTTAAAGTGTTTGTAAAATACCTGACACAGGAAGGGTGGGGTCTTCCTCTGATAGAACCGGCAAGAAGAATAGAGCACTTCAGGAAATCTTGCGCTCAGCAAGAGGAGCTTAATCTCATTAAAGGGACATGAGGATGATATACTGTGTAAGCTGATTAACATTTACGCAGAGAACACTACTACTTGTATGAGATTTTGAAAAAGGATGCCTATTTATAGTGTGAGGAAACTGAAAAAAATAGCTTCTATTAAAAAAAAACCCCAACAAACCAAACCCAAACCAGACAACAAATGGTGTAAGAAAAGCTGTATTTATACTGTTGCAGAAGAGTTCTACAGTAATGCAAAATAGACCTCCCTCTTTGCCTTCACATACTGAATTTTTCTTTCTGGGTATTTCTTATAGATTGAGTGGTTTAATAGAATAGAAAACAAAAAGATAAACAGTCAAATTACTTCAGACATACTTAATTGAAACTTAATTTAATGCTTCTGAAAGGCACTGGATTAGCAACATCAGAAATTGAATTATTCATCCACAGAACAAGAACTTTTTGTGCAGTACTGATGACAGCTTTTCATCTAATCCTATGAACAGGCCTCCACAAGGAACAGCAGACAATGTTTAGATGAGAAATAGAGTTTTTTACTTCTCTGATATAACAGCAGCTGGCACTTTTTATTTGGGGCTGGTAATAGTTGATCACTAGGATCTGAACTGAAATGACTAGCTTGTTTCTTCTTTGGTTCTAGAACATCCTTAGGTCATCTGAAGTTCCTAAGAGCTCCTGTAACTGAGTTATGGGGGGTTTCAACTGGTGACCTAGAGTGCAAAGGACCTAGTTCCCATTACTGACTCCCTTAGCAGTTTGCAAACTATTGTTTTACCAAATTAATATTTGCTTCTGATACAGAAAACTATCCACAGTTGATATATCCCTGTAATTTTAAAGATGAGATCAGATATAATCTCACACAAATGTGTAATCGTATAATCAGCCCGGCTTAGTTTTTAAAGGTGTCTTCAAAGACTTTTTAATG
>VYZQ01005843.1:31393-46383 GCA_013400655.1 Mystacornis crossleyi | reverse complement strand
TTTTTTTTTGTTGTTGTTTTTTTTTTTTGTTGTTGTTGGTTTGGTTTGGTTTGGTTTGGTTTTTTGTTTTTGTTTTTTTGTTTAACCCAGATAGGACAGAAAATATTCCTAGTTATTCGGTTTAAATGTCAGGAGACTATGCGGGGCATCTACATTTTCCTAACCCATGGATAAAATCTGCACATTTAGGCCTGACAGCTGAAAAATGTGGGAGAATTTTTCTTCTAGCATGAAACAAAAAAGAGAAACTTATCTGCACATGGAAAAGCAACAACATTTTTTAAGAGTCCAAACCAAGTGTTTACAATTTAGCAAATGGAAAAACGGTACAGTCATGGAGACTGTATGTTTGCTCTTTTGTGTTTAGGTAGACACAATTGTACAATCACTTACCTGTTTAATTTATTTTACCATGGCACTATATATCATCTTCCTCAAAATCCCTGTGTAGTTCTTAGCAAGCCATCTCCACCAAAAGCTTTTCATAGCTGGTGCCGCTTTTTGTGGGTGCTTCACTCATCTGGGTTACAATGATCTGACTTACAGAAGTGTTGCACACTTGAGGAGTCAACAGGAATTACAACTTGAAAAAATAAAGTGCTATGTTACGGCTCAAGATCACACACCTTGAAGAGAACACCCTAAACTACAGAACAGTTTTAATCTCACCTCTGCAAAAATCAGGAGGAGCAATATCACTTCAACTCCTAGAAGAGTACCATAAAATTATACACACTCATATTTGTGAGGCACTCAGTATAGTGATGAGAACTACTGGAAAGATCAGGAGGAGATTAATCATTCTGTTGTTATATAAGATTTTAATACTGTGAAATAAACAAGGCAAAGAGTCTCATACAGAACAAGGACAAGAAAATTTTTAAAACCCAGGTATATTTTTAAAAGTACCTGCCCTGCCAAATGCTGACTGATGCTTGGATCTTGAAGACAAAAGCCCTACATGAACACGTAACTAAAGGGAGATGAGTAAAGTTTGCATACAACCTGACTTCTGGAATTTCCTACATTTTGATTACTTGACTTTGCAGCTTTAATATCATTCTGAAAGTCTGTAATTCAGTAAGTCTTATAAAAACTTATATACATATTCTTAGGAGTCCTGCATATTAGAATTGCCACTATCACCAAAACCCCAAGATGGCATTATAGTTTTGTTTTACAAAGCTGTTTGAAAACAAACATACTTTTTTCTTTAATGCTGTATGTAGTTAAAATGCTTCAAAACCTTTCTCTTCCCTCCTTTCTGTTTCCACCTCTCTCCTTCATTTTTTACAAATACCTTTTTTCTTCAAAAACTGCAGGACTAGCTCTGGCTCAAACAGCTGCAGAAACAGCTTGGCTTCAGACATTTACCACAGCAGATTTGCTTAATCAAACAACCATCAGAGCAGCTTTGTTCCAAGCAGTTGCCAAAAGCCTGTCATGCTACAACTTCAAAAAGCTGCTCCAGCAGCTTTGCTGCTCACCAGAGATGCTCATCATGCACGGAGGTGACATCATACATTTCTAAGTAGGAAATCCAGTGATATTAATGTTCAGTATATTGGTACAGTTTTATCCATCTAATTGAGGTATTTGTAGTAATGAATGCAGAACTTTAGAGTCCATGACCTCTTTATCTAGTTTATATCTTTTAACAAAAAAGGTGTTGCTTTTTCCTAGATGCTTTCCATGGTTGGCCTCTGTCCAAACATGAATTATTTCTGAATTTGAAGAAAACTCTTCCAACAACTTTAAGCACAAACCCATCAGAATCAAAGACTAGGAAGCCTGCTGTATGGTCTTTAAATTCCAGTCATCACCAACAACTGCCACATTTTTGCCGTTTTGATAGATTTTTTATGTTTCACCTGTATCAAAGCCTTCAGTGAGAACAACTCTATGATTTCCTGAGGCAAACCTACTCCAGAGGGTCAGTATCCCTACCTTCAGCAAGTTTGTCTTGTCTCCGTGGACTGGTAGAACAGCGAATCCTTCTCTCTAAAACACTTCTCTCTAGAAGTCTTCTCTCCTTTAGGGGACGAAACAACAGTTCTTTCAGTCTAGGCACACTGAATGTGTTCTCTGCCTTGCAATTCTTGTCACTGCTGTTCTCTGCATTGCCGTGAGTGTTCCACCCCTTTCTCAAAGAGCAATTCCCAGAGCTGGACATTGTAGTCCATCTGAGATCTTGACAGCTGTGAGAAGAGCGGAAGGATTACCCTCTGTGATTTGTGGGCTGTGGTCTTGGTAAAAGGACTCTGCACATAGTTAGAGCCAGAGAGGACAAGTACTGTATCCTAAATGTCACAGATGCCTAGACCTCACTTGGGAATACTCAGTAAGTATGCAGAAATATATTGAGTTAGCTAATAAGATTAAATTTTGAACATACAAAAAGCTCTGGTAAGTACAAATATTTGTAGCTTTAAAAGAATGTACACACTAATTTCTCTTAGTGGCATAACTGTCTGAGAAATGAAGCACTAATCTGTTCTTGTGAACCTACATATTTTTGAATTTTAGAAATAACGGCTAAACCAATAGCAGCTAAATCTTCAGGTTTAATTCAAAGAGACCTGTGTTAACTTTGTTAAAACTCTCATTATTTATCAATTTTCTTTCATGCTTCTTGCAAATTATATACATTAGATTCCTTATCTTTCACGGCAGGTGTCATGTGTGGGCATATCTGTCACACTGGGCATTTTCTGTCATGCTTATTTCCTCTTGGCAGTCTTTATTGAGTATTCTTAGCTGTTTCTACTCATGCTTTGAGGATAGGATAGGATACAGTATTACTCTTCAGTTATTTTATCCATTGGGAAATGCTATTTTATGTTTTTAAGACTGGTAAACTATCCCTTGAAAGCTGTGGAGCTTTTTCTAATGATCATTCAACTAGAGAAAGTCACCAAATCTCTTTTGGTAGTGCCACTTCTTGGGTGCAAAATACCGTCCACAAACAGATAGCACTTCTGTTCATTTCAAACTTTCCTTCTGCTTGCTCCTTCCTTTCATTATTGCTCCTTCCCTTCATTATTTGAAATACAGTCTTGGCAGAAAATTCTCTTCAAGTCTCTGTTTTTCATTTAACATATGGATGACCACATTTCTATGTGTTTTGTGTTCCACTTGGGAAATTTAATCACTTTGGAATGAGAGATGATAGAACCATGGAGTCATTGAGGTTGGAAGAGACTCTCAAGATCATCCAGTCCAACTGTTCACCCAGCACTGCCACTGTAACCCTTAAACCACTAAATCACTTCACCCAACTCCACATCCGGACACCACTTAAACACCTCCAGGGACGGTGACTCCACCACCTCCCTGGGCAACTTGACCACCCTAACAGTGAAAAATTGTTTTCTAATATCTAATCTGAATCTCCCCTGTCTCAGTTTAAGGCCATTTCCTCTGTTCCTCTCGCTGCAGGCATGGCAGAAGAGACCGGTCCCCACTTCATTAGAACTTCCTTTCAGGCAGTTGTAGAGAGTGACAAGGTCCCCTCTGAGCCTCCTCTTCTCCAGGCTAAACACCCCCAGCTCGCTCAGCTGCTCCTCATAAGACATTTTTTCTAGACCCTTCATGACCCTTGTTGCTCTTCTCTGGACAATGTAAGGTATTGGTACAGTATTATTATTGTTAAGTGCTGCATGTTAGAACTGAAATGCAAGTCTATTCCTCACTTGTCTCTGAGTATTTGTAATATTATTGTTGGGGGTTGAGAAGGTTTTCTTTTTGTGTGTGCATGTGTTCTTTTCTCCTCTCAAAGGAATTTTTTCCCCATGTTAAGGGGCGATTGCTGGGGTACTTAAGAAAAACAAAGGACCTAGCCAGCCACAAGGGAGGGGCCCAATTGTNTTTTTTTTTTTTTGCTTTGCCTTGTTATACATATATATAATATATTTAAGTAAAGACCTGTTATTCCTATTTCTGATATATTTGCCTGAAAGCCCCTCATTTCCAAAATTATAATAGTTCGGGAGGAAGGGAGTTACATTTTTTCCATTCCGGGGTGGGAGGGGGACTCCTGCCTTCCTTAGCAGACACCTGTCCAAACCAGGACAATTATAAAACTGTAGCATGAGATTTTTGCTGGTCTCTAATTACTGTGCTCTTTATACAAGTAGCATAAGAATAAACAGTAAGATTTAAGTAAGATTTTACAGTGAACCATGTTGATGGTGGAAAATATTAAAACTACATATTATTAGTATTATTTATGTACTACAGTAGATCCTCTTGCGCAAGAATTGTGCAAACATACAGTAAAAGGCCAACCTTATGCTGAAGAATAACAGCATAGCTGGATAGACTCTTTTTTCTTCTTTCTATCATTTCCATTTTAACAGAGGATAAAGTCCTCTGTTTCCTTTCACAGCATGAAAACAAGTTACCTGCGGAATAGAGAAATGTACAAGAGGCAGATTTTGAATTCTGAACCACTGAGTCAAGTCCAGTTTTTTAACTGCAATTCACCTACCCAGTGTACAGCATCAGCAAAACAAGATTTAAAAACCTCAAACCTTCCATTTTAATAATTCTCTAACTGCCCCATCAAAGACCGTCCCTAAACTAATGTGAAGACTAAAGAGCAAAGACAGAGTGAGAGTAAAATAGAATATATTCTAATTATACTAAAGTCCTACGAGTCCATCCTGGCCTGGGAAAAGTCTTATCTCAGAACAATGAGTTATAAACCAAGATTTAGACCAATGGATAAACTAATCTTTCTATGGGATTAGATCTGCAGGAATCACCATGACTGTGTGTGTCTGGTAACCCTCATATCAGCTGTGCTGATTAATTTGAACGGAAATAAATCAAATGGAGTTTAACTGAGAAATAATTATGGAAATTGGATTGTATGGCAACAGACTAGGATCTGAAACTTGATAAAGCATATTGAAGTAGAGCTACTACAGAACAGTTAGTGGGTAGGATTCTGCCCAATCTGCAGTTCATGGTTCATGGGCTCTAGCCCACTCTTGTTAGCCAAAGTCAGTGTTTTGATCTTCTGCAGTTTTTCCACACCAGCTGATTCCCAGAAGATGTATTCCTTGCCAAAATATCACATCTGTGGAGTTCAGACAGTTATGAAAGGACTGTGTCAAGCTGACATCTGAGAATACTGAAAAATGGTGGTTATCCTCCAGGTAAAGTGCCTTCTTTTGACAAGCTGCCTTCTTCCTGTCTTTTGGTCTCTGAGAATTTGAAAATTACTGTTTACACTCAGGTAAAATATTTTTCAGGATTTTTCCTCAGAAAAATCTAAGTCTGGTGCCTTTTTCCACAGCATGGTTCTTCCGTTTAAGGAGATAGTGTCTGATTTCAAAGTCCCAGCAATCCATCTCTGCCAGTGGAACAGGTAATCCAAAGATCTGTCCCTTTCTTTGAGTCCACTCACTTTGGCTCCAGCCCTCTGAGCCAGCCACCACCTGTTGTGGTTGGAAAGGACCAGCAGCAGGGTCTCTGACTGGCACGCTAATTGCACAACAGAGCCGCACTACCCTAGAGCAGTTCAGGATGTCTGTAAGACGGAGGCAGGTCTCAAAGGACCGTCAGCTGAGGAGACCAGTAAGCACTGGACAGAGGGGAAGACTATGGAGGTGTGTCTGCCTTACAAGCAAACATCTCTCATGACAAAATTACTGTCTTACTGAGAAGATCCTGTGGATTTTCAGGCACTAAGGGACAGAAGCAAGAAAATTAACCTAAGTAAATGGCCCAAAGTTCTGTTCCCTCTCAGTTTTACTTTTCCCATTTTTACACTGCCCACTCCGAACGCATATGGCCCTATGTGGATACGAAAAAAGCTGCTTGCAAGAATTTTTCTTGCCGCTTTCTAATCCCGTGTGAAATTTCTCTTTCTCACAGAAGCTATCAGTAGAGTTTGTAAACTATGGGCACCTGCTAGTTGTAGTAGAGAAATATTTTCAATATAGTTTCCACCCATCACCCCAGAAGGGTGGTTAGAAAATTGACCAATTAAACTATGAGAAGATTATCCTATAAAAGAGCTGTTAATTAATTAAATAAATGAGTCTTGCTGCATAATTCCTCCCTCCTGCATCTTTCTCTCCTCGGCTCCACTCAGGAAATGGGATAAATGATACAACAACCCTATGTCCCAGTTTGAGACAAACTGTGAGGGTCTCAGGGTCATGGGTTCAAGCCCCATGCTCTACCGAAAAAATATGGAACGCTTTCACAAATTTGTGTGTCATCCTTTCGCAGCAGGCGATAGGGGATACACATCTTAAAGTCACCCCGAGACACCCTATTATATCCTCTATGGTTTTTTAAGGATTATGGATACTATGGGCTAGATGGCTGAGGAATAGGTATCCTCACATTGCACATTTTAGAATCTGACTTTCAGGTGTCGTGTACCAGCCCTGAGTTAGATGCCTACAATACTCAAGGACCCAGAGCACTCTGAAAAGAAAGCCAACAAGGTCAACAAAAAATAGTAAGAGTATAGAGACCAGTGTCTCTGAATGATTTAAATACCTAATCCCAGGCTATAGCAAGAAACTTCCTTGTCTTGGTATTTACTAACTACCCCGAATGCATGGTTGAGCTCACACTTTTGAAAGAGGGGCCTAGCCAGGATCTCAGTTTTATCCTATAGCTCAGTGGTTAGTTTGATGACAGATAAAGAGCCATAATTCCTCTTGTTGAAGCTGCTTTACTTCACTGAGAATAATTAAATATTCATTAGGCAAAAGAGAGAGCAATACTTTATTGCCTAACATTTGAGGCACTCAGCTACAAGAAAAGAGGCCTCAGTGCCTGCATCGATGAAATTTTAAGTATCCCATATTAAGTAATCATGAGGGAAGGGACTGGGATTCAGTCCTCTCCTTATTTGGGTGAGAGAGGTAACCACTGAGCAGTATTATAACACTAGTTTTTATATTCCTTTGGTTTCTTCCTTGCACTTTCTTTATTCTAGCAAATATTTTGCTACAATATGCACATTGGAAAAGTATAGAAAGAATGGATATTGAATGCCTCTGCTCTGGAAAGCAGACTACGCCTAAAGTTAAAATTATCTTGGAAGGTGGAAAATACCTATTAAAAAGACAGAGGCATGAACAAAAGTGATAGTGTCTTCCAAGTCTCAGTTCAACTTTTAAGCTGGTAAGTAAAAAGACAGGAAGAGTGATGAGAGATCCCTGGCCATGTCTACTTTTTGGCCCAATCCAGTATGTCTGTACTCAGAGTGTTTTCTGGATTGGATTTTGCATGCAAGCTAAGGGATGGGGTATCTTCCTTGAAAACACAATGCTCAGACATCAACCCTCCCACTTTCATTAATTTAGCCACTTAGCAAATATCGTCTATTAAAACCCATGGACTTAGAGATTTTATATGGCTCCAGGCAAAGAAGCATCCAAGTGATGACTTTGACTGCCTATATTTGGGATTCAAACATCTAAATATTCCTGGGGATCCACTATATACACAATATTTGGTCATAAATGTCTAGTAGGTACACTGTTGCTTGCTTGACTTCAGTATATTTGCCTTGCTTGACTTCAATATATCTTTTAAAACAATCTATTTTTTGTCAGATCATTTCTGGGAGCCAAAGACCGAATAGCTGTTTTTAATTCAGTGACTAGGTTAAAAAATAGCTTGAAAAAATGATAGGTTGTCCTGCTTAGTACTTGGAGTGTTGACTTAGTAATATGATTTCACTTCTTATTATTTTGACATTCCTTGCTAAGCTTCAGTAGCGTGTGTATATCACCTTCTGTAATGGTGTCCCAGCCTAAAAATTTTGAGTTGCTGTGATAGTGTATTTCATAAAAGAAGAGACATTTTCAACTTGAATAGGGTGATCGTACAAGGTTGGAAGCACTGTAGAAAATCAGTGTATTTCTAATTTCATCTGAGCTATTTTCATTGGGCTTTGAAAAAATGGATGCTTTATTTCAAGGATGAGCTAGCACACATCTAGTGAGTCCATACCCTAACCCTGTTGTGAGTAGAAATAGATTTGGACAGTGCATTGGACTATCATTCAACTGTCCTTGGGTTTGCACCAATCAGCTCAGCTTTTGTACAAAGAACCCATCATCTAAGTGAGAAAATAGGGCATCGGGGAAATTCACAGATACAAAATAAGCTGAAATAACTGATTTTATGTGAATATAAGTATCTGCCTACATGGTTAAGTGGAACCAAAATAACAAAATAGCTCACATATTATACTCACAGTTATGGTAGTTCAGATCTTCACGAGTGCTATAATTTTAGAACAACAGTGCTCAATTGTGAAATACCATAGATTTTAAAAGTGCAATTTTTAGAAAGAAGGCAATCTTTTTCTCAATAAAAGCACTCACACACAGTCAAAGTCCTGCATTTAAACAGGGCCAAATTAGTTTCTCATCTATTTGGCATTAGTTGTTTATAGGAAGTTAAAGAGACACATTGAGTACAGTAATCAAAAAATGCTGCTCCTGAAAGCTTTCCAGCAGTCCTCTCCCTTTGGACTGACAGTGTCTATACCCTAAGGTCTAAAGTGTTCCTCTAACGGGAATGTTTGAAAAGTGAAATGGACCTAAGAAGAAAGTTCAGATAACACTAAAATATCACTGATAGTAAAGTGGGAAGATGCAAGCAGGTCTTTAGTAGCAGAATATGATCTGATTCATGGCTAAGCCAAAAACCCCAAAATATTTGAGCTATTTTTCATTTTGTGATGAAATACAAGCTTTACAAATATCTGTATTTTAAAACCACTTTATTTCTGCTTGCGCTGTACTTAGAGATTTCAAATAAATCTTTTTTGGTTTTGAAAAATTTCTTGGGTGGCTGAGATGAAATGGGTGTGGACTTTGGCCGTTAATCATAGGGTTCAATTTTTCACCAGAGCATCTTTTCATACAAATATTTGAACTGAATAAGCATGTGAAGCAAAAGGAATTTGAAGCTGACTAAAATTATTTCCTCTTTCAATTAAGTACATTTCTCTTGCCCAGTTGCTCATACTACAAATGAGTCATCTCTTTTTTTTTTTTTTTTTTTTTAGGGCAATTGAGATCAGAGTTTCTCCTTTAAATAAACAAAAAATAAATGTCCCAAATATTCTCCTGTAAAATGTCTCTTTTTGCGGGGGAAGGAACCCCTCATCCTATATGTGCCACAGAGCAGCAATAAAAGAGATACAACCTAGGTTCACTGACCTCAGCAAACACTGTCTTGCCTGAGCTTGCACCTGCAGCTGTATCAAGTTACTCTCAGGGAAATACATTCTTAACTTTAAGAATGTGCATATTTTACACTGTCTGCTGCAGAACTTGAGTATATGTTAATGAGCTTCTTTTCGCAGGGATGATTTCCTGAAATGGGACCAAAATATGTTATCAGGTGTTACAAGTTCCACAAGTTCCAGCTCCGCACAACCTTGAAAATGTTGCAAGAGGCACCTTGTGACAATCCCCAGGCTACACCTTCTTTAATTAATCAAAGAGGCCCTATAGCCCAGGAAAGTGAGGAAACTCTACAGTTGGAGGAACTACCTTCTGGGGGCAGGGGGGAAGAGGCTGAATGCTTCAGATAATTCAAGGTATGACAGCAATTGTAAAAATGGTGTGTGTGGTTAACCCAATACTATTTGTCAAATTCCAGCATAGTCACGTACAAGCATTACTGCATAGTCAAGGCTCAACCAGTAATTTGCAACATGTCCTTGAGCTTAGATGCATTTTTGTCATCTTCTATAATAAGTGGGGACAGTCTTACTAAGAGCAATGAATGTTTTTAATGACTGAGAACCAAGTGCATTTGTAGCAAACTGCATTAGGCATATCTCCAAGGAAACAATGGGTTTGGTTCCTATTTGCGCAGCATAACTTAGCGCTGAGTCTGTTTGGTGACTGATAGTGGTTATCACAACTATCAGCTGTAGAGAGGGATTGGGACATCCTTCCTGCTCCATTTAACAGCTCAAGAGAATCACAGTGTTCCTGGGCTGTGCTGCCAGCCATAGGGAGAACCATGGACATGGGTTCACTACTTTATAGGGAACTTTATTCACATACCTGCTGAAAGCCCTGCTTGCTGAAAAGTCAGAGTGACCATATGATGTTTAGTGTAATGAATAAATAAAGACTCTCTGCAGTAATCTTCAGGCTCTGCCTGGAAACATGGAGAGGAGGAAACCCTTGGTACTACTCTCCCTTTCCTATCAAATGGTGCAACAACTCTATAGAGGCACCTGCATGGGCTGTGCAAGCAAAGGTACAATTTGCTGATGTATGAGGGATCTGTGTTACCAAGTTATGACTTCACCTGACATATTTTGTCACGGACAAAATCCCTACACAGACCCTGGTATATGAGGAAGCATGTAGAAATATCACTGTACTTACATGGTTGCTTCCATGTCAAGCATATTCTTTTTGAATTGTGTGTATTTTCACCTATGAATATTTACCTTGGTGCATTTTAAAACTACACATAGACAATATTTAAACACAACACTAACATACACTAATAAGCTACATTTGTTTTGGGGTTTTTTGGAAGCTGTTGGTATTTGCTAGCTTAAAATTTTCTCTTCTTTTAGTAGATGTTGACGTAATTCTTTATACTGCCATGGTAATTTCCATTTGGGGGAACTGAAAGTTGTGGTTCATAGTAATGTTTTGAAACTTCCAATTAGATTTTCAGGTACAACTAGACCTAGGGGTAAACTCTGGAAGAGGCATGTTTAACACTCCTTCTCACCCCAGGATTACAATACTTTGTGATAATTGAGGTTTCTAAAAACTGGAATAAACCCCCAAAAATAGACTTTAAAATATTTAATATACTAGGCAACTAAGTAGCATTAAGCGCTGCCAGATGAGAGACTCAAGTATAAAAGTGATATGATACTGCAGGCCCCAAGCCAGTGGAAGCTGAAAAGCTTTGCAGATGTGATGTGGTCATTCTCTGTTGACGTTGGTGGTCATGCTGTTATCACAGCACAGCTCCCACATCTGTCATTGGAGTTATGTTGGCAAAGCCTTTGCTGGGAGACATCTGCCTTGCCCCTCTAACTGGAGTTGAAATGCTATGATGACAGCTGCACAGAAAGTGAAGAAAAGGGGAAGACAATAGAAATGCGAAAGAAATATTGAAGATATAAATGGAAGCAACTATGCTAACTACTGTCAAGATTCAGACCAGAATTTCAGAGGAATTAGGAAATGCAGCTACAGAGATGCCATTTTTTATGTCAGTAAGAGTGCTGTAAACCTGGGATTAGGTTAAGTGACTCTGTATTTACACCAACACAGTCAGAATCTGCCTTGGATCCCTAAAGCAAATTCAGTTCACCTTCCTGGTCTATTTATCCTGCCATTGCTCCTCACAGCAGCATGCCGTGCTCACACTACATACACGTGACATTTTATATCAATGCTACAGAAGAAGTTGACCACTGAACACAGCAGCTTGTAGTCAACTTTTATGACTGTCAAGGTAAGAGAGGTTTCTTTCGGTGTACTTTGATCTCAGTCTACCATTTTTCATTGAAAATACAGCAATCTTGCTTCAATTTTTCTCTCTAAGAAATATCCACTGTTCTGGCAGTTAAAAAAACCCTATTACAACATATAAAAAATGGTATTTTTGTTGAGAACATCACGTCTATTTTTTTCCCATTGTTCTGTATGTTAAGGATTACTTACATGTAACTTAGTCGTGATGCCTTAGGTTTTAACTTTTATGTTTTTCAAATCCTGTACTGTCTAGTGTGTAACTCTGAAGTTTCATGTGGCCTGTTAACTACTGTTCTTTCATGCTGATTAGACATAATAAAACCTTTCTAGGTTTGCTCACCAAGGACACTTCACTTGTCCCAGGCCCCAAAATGTGTAAACTAAAAGCCTATGAAGAGGAGGGGAAAACTTGGGGTAATTAGGTCATTAACTGAAGTTATAATTGGAGAATTAACCCTGATATGCAAATGGACCAAACTTATAAAAGTGTGAAGAATCTGTGACCTGGGATCCACCCTGGGAATAGCCTTTTGACTGCCCAGGGTGTACGTTTTAAGGCCCTTCAAATAAATACCTACTTCTATTCTTTTATTTTTGTCTAGCCTCTGTTTTTAGGTAGCCACTTCCAGGCATCAGTCCCAGTGGAAAAGATATTGTGACTGGTATGTATTTGCTATAAAGACTTGGAACATAGCAAAGGCTTTAAGACCACATACAAAAGCTAGATTAACTCAGAGAAATACCAACCTTTCTTCTAGACTGCCAAAATCATGAAGAGACTGAGGCATTGCTCAAATATGACAACTGACAACACCTCACATGCCAAATTGGACAACCACCCTCCACACACACACTTTTCAGGTGCAAGCAATGAAATTGCAGCCCAAAGCTCAGCTCTCTGCTGCGAGTAAATCGAGGAATAATGCAACAAAAGCCCACCTCTCTTTACTGCTCTTACAGCTCAACTACTACAGAATCTGTACACAAGGGCTTCCCTGCCTCTGTGCTTGCTACAGACTGGATGGTTCTGGAAATGTGGACTTTTGAGGGACACACAACTTGAATTTGCATGACTTAGAACAGATGGAAGGTAAGAACAGCCTGCTGTGCATGCGACATTACCTTACCTAACAGTATGTGGCAAAATGCCAAATGTGTGGGTGTCCTGGCCCTCAAATGTAGGAGGAGAATGATTGCTACCTTTACAGGCACAATACTTTGCTGTATTTTCATGTAAGGAAAGCATTTGGTTTACTTCCTTTTCTGGGGCTGGGGCTTGGACATATACACAATGGTACATGTGCCATGACAAATAACAGTTGCACTCCTTCCCAAAAAAGTATTTTTCTAGGATGCTATAGTAGCCAAGGCTGAATACTTGCAAATAACAAACTATTTCATCACAAAGTAGATGTATGTGAAAATATACAGAAACACAGAGGAGACAATAGGAGTGTATGCATAGACTTCCCACTGTTAATTTAGAGTTTCCTGCAACAAACTAATAATTAATAAATATGGTAGTGAAAGGAAGTAATAGAATTGTCATGATCATAATCACAGTACCAAATTATGCAGTAGTCAGTTCTTATGGTTGTCCCATTTTGTAGGCAAACATCTGTTAATGGTTTTTTTTTNATGCTATTATTTTCTCAGGATGATGCTTTGGTGCCTTAAATGTAGATTATTATTTGTGACCAGCTTCCCGCAATAACTCCATGTTCACCTACGTGCTTCCAGAGACAGAGCCCCTGGGCTTCAGGTCAAGCCTTCATGAACAAGCTTGTGTTCCCCTTGTGTTCACCAGGGAACAGCAACAACAGCAGTATCAAGCAAGAAGACGAGCAGAAATCCTCAGCAAAGGTGAGAAGCCTTGACAGTATTAACTGAGAACTGAAGTACTGAGTAAGAAGCACTACAAATACTATAGCAATGACTAAACATCAGAGAAGAATTCAAGACTCTTGAACACTGTACCAGAGGTGCTATTGCACTGCTCAGATGCAAGGTCAGTCTTGGATAGAAAAGAAGAAACGAAGGAGTTAACTTGAGAACAAAATGCTTGTGAGCAATGAGACCTTTTCTCTTTGAAAGGAAAATCCTGTGCCTTCCCTTCTGGTTGGCCTGCTGTACTGGATATGCTTTTGGAGTACAGCATGTACAGTGCATAAGCAACTATTGCCATTCATGGTTGGCTTCCAAATCAGCAGGGCTTAAAAATATGAAGTGCAAACTTGGCTCTTTCTTCTATCTTGGGTTTTGTTATTGTTGTTTTTTGTCGTTGTTGCTCTGAAAGTGTATTTGCTCACTTTTTTTAAAGGAGGAAAGATCTAATTTTAACTAAGTGGATGCATTTCTCCTTTGTTCAGTCAAAATGCTCTTCCTTTCCTTCTGATGTCTGTGGCAGACAGTAGGCAGTTTCCTGCAAAGAAACAGCCCTGTAGCTGACTGTGTCTTCTCCTGAACACATTAAATATCATCTCAGACCACCCTGCGGCAATACCAGAAGAAACGGCTCCAGTAAATACAGTAACTATTCTGCCCAGGCTCTGTGTGAAACCTGCTCTAGAAAATGTAATTAAACTGAGTGACAAGCAAGGATTAGCCTGAGAACTTCACATTTATCATGAGCAATCATCAATCCTAATTAGCAAAATATTTCATTATCCTCACTCTCTTCCCAAAACCAAGTAGCTTGTTGGAAATAAAAGACATGGCTATAGATATTGTTTATATTATGTCAGTATCTACATGTGCTAGTGGCAGAGTGAGACACTCAAGAGGGACAGCAGTAAAAACTTTCAGTGTGAATGAAGATGATCATTACTCAGAGCCAAGCAGCAGGTCAGTATGCCCTTGGACATGGATAATGTTAACAATGTGGAAATATTCAAGAATGGTCAGAACAGCTGTTAAAGTGTGAGGAAATTGCTCTCAGAAAACACAGGGACAGGATGACAGCAGGGAAGCTCAAGGGAGGGACTTCTTCACATTCAAATCCAGCCTCTCTCTGTAGCTGTAATCTCCTGAGCCAACAGATTCACACATACTGTGGCTGCAGTATAGGTGAGTCATACATACCAAACAAGGAGGACATACCAAGGTTTTTCAGCCTTTGTGCCTCTGTATAATTATAAATGTGTGTCTATACAGTAACATTTTGAATTGTTTTAGTTCTTCAGTATTCATGANAATGTTAAATACAGTTTTGCTCATAGGGCAGGAAAGAACAGTAATATTTAGAACTGCGTCCGCTGGTCAGAATTACCCCGTGAACTGGTTGAAGAGATACACAAATAAAAGTACTGTTCCCCTTTCTGTTCCTACTTGAAACTTTGCTATAACATGGCTGAAAATACATATGTTCTTTCTCACAGTGAGGAAAATGCCTCATGTCTAAAATGTTCAGACAACAGTCTCTTGTCTGTTCCATACTTATTAGTTGCTTGACTCTAATAAGGTTGTTATAGCAAAGCTTAG
>VYZQ01005843.1:0-10537 GCA_013400655.1 Mystacornis crossleyi | reverse complement strand
ATTATTGTCTCTTGCACAAAAAGGACAATTTTGAAAACAGTCTCAGTTCTTACCACTGCCATTGTTGAAATATCTACCATTTGAAGTGCTTGAATCTCAGTGCAGCTTAACAGCTGCCTTCATAGACCTCTTATTTCAATTGTTCTTTACATTATGGAAAGATGGTAAACCTCCCACATTTCCCAAACGGCATTTCAAGTGGAATGTGTGTCATTTCAAGGTGAAGTATTGGGTCTTCTACAGAATTTGGTTTTAGTGCAAGTAACTTTTAGTGCAAGTTTTCCTTTGAATTTAGGGCAAATTAGGCCTATATTAAATGTCCTATTGAACTTTTCACTTAGTGGACAACAGAACTATCATCGAATATCAGGATTTGACATTAGTCTACAGCCACTGGGAATACAGTCCTGCAAAGGGAAGACCTCCCCCTCTCTGTCCACAGTTTACAAATTAGCTTCCTGATGAGATCACCCAGACAACTGCATAGTTGTGTACAGAACTGGTGTACAGAAAGTTTTACCAAACAACCTGCTAGAAGATTCTGTAACAGGACCACCCACATGACAGGGATGCTATGAACAAGCATCTGGAATGCATTGTATTTTTAAAATGTTCATGAGGAAAGAATGTGTCTCCAATCCAAACAATTACACAGATAAAATATTGTCAGTACCAGTAAAAGGCACTGGTTCAGCAAATTTTCCTGAATCTAGATCTCAGGTATTTAATGTCTCCTGTATTGCTGTATTTCTCAGTCTTCCTCTCATTGCTTGAGAAGCAGGTGCATAGCACTTCTGCAGGCTTCCTGACTACACAGTGCTGGAACTGGCTTCCCAGATCTCTGGAAAATCCATAGATTCTGTATGAGGACATGGAATGGAGCATTCTGATTCTGAAAGAGCAGCTATTTGCTCATTCTTGGATAAAGGATCTTTGGGGAAGGAGTTCTTTGTGATCAGTTGACAAATGGCTGCTTTATGCAACTACAGATGTCCATTTTCTCCCAGACTCTGACTTTGGCTCTAGGTAGAGCAGCTCACTCCAAACATCCTGTTTTTATCCCATGTGGAGTTCTGTCAATCTCTGTGCAGCTTTTGTGGCTGAAACACATGCTCTGTGAACCTCATCCTTGGTAATCAACACTCACCAAGGTCTTTGGGTGTGTGTAGAAGACACTGGTTTATTAGGTTACCCCTCCTCCATTTCAACATTTTATGCATTTTCCTTTGTCTAGATACAACCATTTCATCTTCAAGACATTTACTGGGAATCCAAGGCAACTACAGCAATTTTTAAAGAAAACCAAGAACCCCTTACCAATTCAAGTGTCTGCCAATTATATGACATCATCAACACAAGCCAGGAAGCTTAACTCTCTATCTCAGGACCTCAAACAACAGAAAGTTTGTGGACTGGATCCAGCCTGCCAGAACAATTTTCATCTAGCAGGTTGCTGTCTGCTATCCACTTATCATAGGCCCCTAGGACACAATTTGGGAGAAGAATAGAGTCTGGGTGTCCTGAGTTTGTTACACTCTAACCTCTTCTCTCAAATTCTTTGAGACTGAAGCGGTTGGATTGTCCTTGCCACAAGGCAACAGTGTAAGATTTTTTGCATCACATAATTTCCATGACCTGTGACAAAAGCACACATGAATGTTGGGGAAAAGAACCAGGACTACTTTTATGAACAGCCATGCAGCTGCAGACTGCTAGGAATCAGGTCCACAGTGATGTCTCTGTTTTGGTCATATCACAGACTTGCCTGCAGATGAAGGGCAGAGGAAGTATTGAGGTGTGCAGTCCTCATAAAATGGAATAGAGGGAAGAGGTGCCGCGCGTGGGGGGGGATGGGCATGAGTGGATGCATGGGGCACGGGATTTCTCAGTCCCTGTTCCCCTGGTCATGTGTACCCCAAATCCTGTCCCCCATTGGTCAGTCTGAATGTAGCCCACGGGAGTTCTGTACTTAAGGGGGTGTTCACGGGACCCCGGGGGGTTGTTCCAGACCTGTTCTACGGGGCAGTCGCTGTCGGAGTCCCTGCTGGGCTCCGGCCATGGGCGGCCAGGGGGAATAAAATCTGGAAACATCTATCAAATATCGTCTCCTTGATTCTTCCACGGGCCAAGGCTGTCTCCCAGGGAAAGGTTGCAGCCACCCCACTGCAACAATAGAGTCTTTTCCAGCTGCATGTCTGAGGAACACTGTTTCCACTTGCATACTGGACTTCATCATGTCTAGATAGAAAGAGTGATGCAGAGGAACAGCAGCTCTATGGACCTTTCTGTTCTATTAGCCTTTGGAATGAATCTTGCTCATCTTCCCATCAGTTCTTATGAGACTGTAAAAGTCATTATATACAACTTTTAGCATTGTTGTTACTTCATCTAGGGCCCCAATTAGTCTGATTTAATCACTTTTCATAGTGCTCCCTTTTGAGCTGTACCTAATGTCATTATAAATTTTACGTGAAAAAGAATTGCATTTTTTTAAAATAAGGCTTTAACCCCTATTCTTTCATTTTTTCCATGCCTCTGTTAAAACAAAAATATTCAATAAATACCGTTTTATCCAGGCCATACTGTACTGTTTTTAATCTCCTCTTTCTTTTAAAAGTGGCCATAACCTGTTCACAAGTACTTTTATTTTTCTAGTGTTGTAGATAAATTTTATTTATATAATTATTTGGATTGGCAAAACGTTCTTTCCTCTGAATGCCCTCTAAATACTTTGAATTCTAGGTGCTTCTTCCAGATGCTTCTGCTGCCTTAGTGGGAATGTCATGTGTTCCGGCAGCTTTTACAATTTTATTTGCCTCGGTCTTGGCTCTGTTTTTTCTATGGATGAAGGAAGATTCAGTGCTGAGATACTTTGCTGTGCTGAGAGCAATACCATCTTGCCTTGCAAGCTGTCTTCTCTCTATTACATGCCCAGAATGGATCTGTCATCAGCTACAGGGAATACATGTTTTCAAAACAATCCCTCTACCTGCAGCACCTCTTCATGACTTGTCAGGTTGCTGTGAGCCATCCTAGCATAAGAAGCATTGGCTCAGTTTCTTTTCCCGTATAATTCAATCACCATGTAGAATGCTTTTCTAGATAGTCTGAGGTATTTTCTGGTTGCTGAGCTTCTTTCTCCCAAATCTTTGGTTGTGCTGTCTTTGTGATCTCTTCATTACTTTGATCATGCTCTTGCCTTGCCGGCAGACTTGGCCTGTTTATGCTTTCCTTGTAACATTATATTTTGTTGCTTTTCCAGCTTATCTTTGTTTATAACTTCCAATAACTTCCTCTGAAGTATTTAGCATCACTTTCTCAAATATTTCCCATAAAAGCTATAGTGGGATTTCTTCATCATCCCAAAGTAACAGCCTGAAATGCTCTCTCAGCTTCCCCTTGCATGACTCCTTTGCCAAGCAATCTTAGCACTTACAAAGGATCAGAGAGATGGCAACACCCAATCGTCTTTCTGCGCTGTATCTTACTCTTTCCCAGAACAGAGCAGAACAGAGCAGAACAGAACAGAGCAGAACAGAACAGTTTGTGCTCACAACCCCACTGTACTTCTATAGATTATAGCATTCCACCATGACAGTCCATATCTTTGACTAAAAATAATGTGTTTAATGTGGTTTTTGGTCTGACAGCTTCATGCATATGTATGTGAGAGAGCCAAAGTGATGCTGTGTGTGACAGTCATAAGCTGGCCATTCACTGACTTTCTATTTTTTAATTCAGCCCTTTAATTTATACCATCAGCTAACAGATTCTAGAAGCTTGTCTAGACTGTGGCTTCATCCACCCTTCTTCTCGGAGTCTTCTGCTGCGTTGGTTGGTGTCTGCACCAGAATATCATACCTGTGCACAGTTCAGTGCACCAGCTGGAAACATGCAGTACCAATTTGCCTAAGTAACAGTTTCCAGTGGCTCACTGAGGAAATTGTAATGCTCCCTACTGCTGTATCAATGCTGTTGACATGCTTTTATTGCCCACTTGTCTGTCTGAAGTTGTAAAAATGTAATTTCTTATTGTCACCTCTCCTATGTTCTGTTCAGATAATTCCTGAATTCTCTAAATCCTGTTGCATGTTGGCATGTTATTATAATATCAAACAATGTTGCACAACTGATTGCAAATATTTCCAGCTTTAACTTTAAGCCAATATTTTGACCCTCTTAAGTTTTAGATTTTTTGCTTCTAAATTTCATTTTGCAAAAACTGTTCTGTTTCTACTCTGAGTCACACCAGAGCAAATCAGGAAATGTCAGAATCTCCCAAAAGAAATAAAAGACAGGGTTTTGACCGCACCTACTAAGTCACTGACACAGACAAAAGTATATCCTTGGAGTTCAAAAATTTATATGCAAGCTATACTTTGATGGGTAGTGAAGCTGAGATAGTGCTGCTGTCTTACCATGATTCTAATGTCTATGGTCAAGAAGCCATTGATGTAGCTACTTTCTGCAATGACAATCTGATCACAGCAGGCTCAGTACTGCCAGATTTACTACACAAAATCCCATGGACTTCTGCAGGCTCACTCTCAAGTGAGTGTCTGAGGAATAATGAACATATGCAGAAACCTTGCTTTTGAGGAGCTGCCATGAGGTCCCCCTGACAAGATAATTGTTGCTTACTCTAGTTTTCCTTCCTCTTCCAGAAGAGACAAAGGGGATATCATACTCTTGCATCCAGTGAAGTGTAAACTGAACCTTACAATTTTTTCAGCAGAAGCACTGCCTTTCTGTGTTAGGGAAATAAAGACACTTGCCTGTATGTAGACTAAGCATCAGAAGTGGGACACAGCATGGGCTGGAGTCCTCATCCTCTCATTTTCCACAATGGAGACTTGGCTGTGTTGGAATGCTCCATTCTGGCCTATTACAGTCACATTCCGTTCCCACTGTCATTGGGAAATCAATGGTTGGGAAGGATGGTGTCTAGATCAATAGGTTACATACATTTTAAAAGAAGGCCAGGATGCAGCCAACACATGCACCTGGACTTGAGATTTATGACTCAGATGTTAAAAAAAAAGGAAGCGTGTGAAACATTTTTGTCATTCTGAAAATGTGGAAAGACTCCTATTTCTATTGATCTATTCAGCATTCCCTGGAGGCACTGGGAAGACTGAGCTGTTTGTGCAAGATACTATCAACCATGTGAGGCTCTTTGGGGAATGAGGTATCGAGCAGTCTGAAGGCAGAATCAACCTGACAGCAAGGGGTGTTTGAAGAGTTGTCACTTACTTCAGAATCAGAGAGTAGAGAGTTATATATGAACCTGCAGAAGTTTGTATTCAGTCTAAGGATTTGATTCTCCTCTCACCTCAGTGAAAGTGTAGAGAAAACACTAAGAAGCCAATGGGGTATAAACAGTAAAAAGGTGAAAAACAGAGCAGGAGGTATTCTGTAGTTTGTGGGCCCTGATGATCAAATCCACAGTATTACAGCATGACAATTTCATCCAGTTTAACAGATCAGCATGAACAAAACAGCAGAGAACCAGATCTAATAACGAGCAGACAGCGAAAAACATTCAGGCCAAACTGAATGTTTGTGTTCACATTGACAGTAGTGAAAAGACAAGCAGAATGGCATGGATTTCAGAACCTGGCCATAAATCCCAGAACCAAGAGACAGTGAGTCATTCACACATGCCAGGTGCCCTTCGGGATGTACAGAAACAGCACATGTGCCGGAGCTGTTCTTGCTGAAGAAGGACAGAGTAGCTCCAGGTGCTGAGATACAACAGCGGTGTCTGCATCTGACACATGCAGCAGTATTAATATGAAGAGGAACTGTAGGAATTTTCTTCCAGGAATGGTCAAACTCTTTATATTTAAATCCAGGCAAAATGGCCTAAAACTCTGTTTTCAAAAAATCAGAGTGAGTTTAGCCACTGACACTTTTCAAAACTGAAGGTGTTCCATGTCATTTGCATCCCAGATTTGAATTCTGCAGGCTTTTTTCAAACTGGGCCAATGATGCTGGAGGGAAATCACTTTAAATAAACTTGCCAGGATCCAGGGCAATGTACCCTGGCCAGGGCTTTGAGGATTCTACTGTTGATGGGTTTGCTGATGGTAAATTGGTGGACAGAAACGTCACCTAGAAAAATGTTCACATTCTGTCTGAAGAAAGTTCAAAGAGTAAAATAGTCTGTCCCAAAACATTGCTGCTGGAGAGTTTGACAATAAGTAGGTTTACCCTAGAGTATCCTTTATTTTTGAAGTCTAGAATAGCAGTTCAGTACTATGCACAGCTTATCTTCAAGGTAGACCTGAAATAAATTTCTTGGTGAAGCACAGGCCTGGCAACCCAAATCATTCAGCACTAGTTACTTAGATTGGAAAATACTGCTACTTAAGGACTTATTTCTGGTTATTGAAGTCTCTGTATCACATATCAAAACCAGACAATCCTTCAACTGACAGATATAACAACTGACAGTCCAAAATGCAGGTGTAATCTACTCTCTACATGACGGGGAAACACATCTTACAAACGAGCATAGGAATGGCATTATGACAGCAGGGATTGCTGTGAGAGTGGTAATATTATGCAGCCTTGTTGTAATGGCATCTCCATGAGAGGGAAAAAACAGGCCAGGTATGAATCATGGTTCTTGAGAGCAACATCAGCTCTGGTTCTGCACTTAGCTGGTGTGTCTCCCACCACGAGCATTTCCTCTTAGGAAGAGTGAGATCAAGCTGTAACCTTGTTTTGTTTATAAGACATACTTGGGATGACCACGGTGGTGAGCAAACTGGAAGAAGCGTGGTGCAAGACCACTCCATCAGGTAACAGGGCCTTGCTCACTGAGAATAAGCTGGAAAGCAAGAAGCAATGCTGAGGGAGAAAGCACAGGACTTGGTCTGCACCATCCTCAAAGAAGAATCTCAGTAACTGGTGTTTCTGAAGAGAAAGTCCTGGGTTGTGCGTTGAACTGCATCTGTAACTTGAACCAAGCCATTTCATTATTTATTAATTTTACGCTTCTGTTTCAGTATATGTTGGGAACCCATCTTCCATCCCATATTTTAAAACTGCCACTTGAAATGTCCCTTGGCTCCCATTTCCTCGGTGATAAACAACAGTTTGTCTTTAGATCCAGGATAGTGGTATTATGTAATAGAGCTACACAAGATAAAAAATAGCTTATATCCTTTTTCCAGGCATCCCTCCTGTGACGTCTATATATACCACAGATTGAAAACAGGCTCTGAATTCAGGCAATTCTTTTTAAGTACCACATGTAGGTGAAATTATAACAACTTAATTGATTTACTATGACAGCTAAGGGACAGGAAAGCAATACTATTTTGTGTTCCTGCTGTCTGAAAATGTATGTAATAAAGAATCTGAGGCCACTGGTTTCACTTTATTCAGAAGGATTGACCAGAGTAGCCTCAGATAATATGCTCACAGTAGAAACTTCCATTATCAGGATGACACATTTGTGCAAAGTGAATTTTGAAAAAAATCTTGCCTGGTAATTTTCACAAAATCAACTTACTCTAGTTTTACAACTATTTACAATGACACTTTTAATAAATGAAAGACATCCTCCGAGATTATGTTTCACCATAAATAATTGTCCAGAGCTTTTCCTGCCTTCCATGACCTTGGCAATGAATACAATGACAGGGAGAATTCCTCCATGACAGTTTTATATCTTAGGATTCATAAGGCAGGTGTTTGTAGTTAAATCACCTGAAAAGCAATGGATTTCACAGACTATAAATCCAAATTATTTGTCAAAAGTCAGACCAAGGAGTTCAGTTTATTTCTGCGCATTCTGTTATTTCTAACAATGAAAACACCTTGATCTGGGGAAGGAAAGGGTGAGAAGATCCTAATTTTCTCTAATTTTTTCCCTCTAATTTGGTAATTAAGAGCTCTACTATCATCTCAACAAAATGAATGACCCTTGCACCTAAAGATAACTCCTGTTTCAAGGGAAGGCAATGCTCTTGACAACTGTGAGAAGATTGTCATTTGCCTCTGCATGAACCTAGATTCAAGCTTTCCTTTCCCCCTTTTTTTTTTCCCTGAGTACTAAGCTACATTTCTCCTACAATAAGTCTTTATGAAGTAATTATTGACCAAAAACTAATTCTGATTTTGACTGATTTACTCAACAGGTCTAATTTCTGTAACAGGAAAAATGAATATTCCTACTGGGTTGTAATGACAAATGAATAAATTCAGAAAAGATGTATCATTCTTCTAAATGGATCAGTAAGACCAATTTCCTTGATCTCAAATTTATATTTCCAGATTCCAAAACTTAAGTAGCAGGACCATTTCAGCATTAAGAGACTTGCAACTCAGTAACACTCCCAATCTTTATTTTCCAGGTATTTGCAAAGTTAATTTTCAACAATGCCATGACATATATATCATATATACTAAATACATGTATTCTTAGGGGAGTTTTGTCACCAAGTCTGTGGGAAATGATGCTGGACATCACCATGGCTAAGCAAAAAATACTCAACTAAAATTTGGGAACTCAGACTTGACCCTTGGCTAAAATAGCCATTTTTTACATGTCATAGGCTCTGCTAGGCTCTTGAATTAGGGTTATGCATATAATCTATTAATGCTTATATAAAACACCAGAAAGAATTGGCATTTTTTTAAGCATATCTGTGATATATGGAGCACTGAAGACTTATATGTCAATTTTGCCTTGATATCAAATCCTGTTCCATCTTATTGAAATCAACTGGGATTACACAGCTGTAAACTCTTAGAGAATTTTTGCTGCTGAGTACATCATATCTAATTATTCTGCCTTATCCTAATTATCTTTAATCTGTCCTGTTTGGAGCAGCAGTTAAGAGGCACTACAAGTGGATTCCAAAGGCATTAAGTAAGAATTTACACTAATACTTACATGTCTTAAGGCTCAATTATAGTTTTTATTCAAGAATTTATAGTGCATTACTAGTAATGTTCAATAATAATGTTCTACCCCACACTTTTTAAAAATACCAGTAAGTAAAACTGTTTCCTTGGACTAGGCTCATTGCAATTGAAGGATCACCCTGGTTGGGACAGGCTTACAAATCAGAAATAAAGCCATCATGAAGCAGGAAGGAAAGGCGGCTTAGCAGACTGGCTTGGCCGTGGAAGAGAGGAAGAGAGAGCATGTAGCTAGGTACAGATATCCACAGTGGCCCTGGCTGGGAAGGCACCCGAACCCCTCTGAGGGCAGGAGGAATGTTTGGTTTCCTCCCTTCTCTGCCTGTCAGATCCCCAGTGGTTGCACTGGGTGCTCCCTCTCTGGCAGTGCTGCCGGCTGAGGTCAGGTTGCTGCTGCAGAGCATCCTGCGTCTGCCCAACCTGTGCATGTCACTGGCTCCTTCCCTCCCTGTTCTGTCTCCTGTTCACCGGTAGCTGCTTGCCTGGCACCCGGGGAGGAAACACTCAGGCTGCAGGAGGGAATGGTTTGCAGCAGATACAAAAACAGAGGCTGCAGACATGGTGAATGGTAGCAAAAATCAATGTACTTATTTCTTCTCTCTTCCCGGCGAAAAGTAATGGGAAAAGCATGAAGCCTGGCTGCTTGAAGAGCTGGCTGGTATGGTGGAGGTTACAGAAATAGGTGTTTGCTGACTGTTATAGGAAGATTTACACACCTTTTACCCCCCAAAAGCATTGAATTTCAGTGTTAAGAGGCTTATTCATATATTCCCTCTAAAGTGTTAAACGATCCATTATTAAAGGAAAAGTATATGGGGCACAAGTCCAGTTCACCTAAAAATTTGCTGCAAGGGAATAATCAACAACAGGTGCCAGCTCAAGCCAAAGGAACAGAGGCAGCAAAATAAGCCAGCAGGAAGAGAGACAACAATCCAGTAGACTTCTTATGGAGAGAGGTACAGAAAGAAGACTGAAACATGCCTGGAGACAAGGATGTTATGGATGTTGAAAATAAGATTAATTTCATCTCCCACTGCTGTAGCTGATAAAAAGAAAAGGAAGACAGCAGAATATAAGTAATAGTTCACAACCCAATATCAAGACTCGCTATGAAACAGAGACTTTTTGTAGCACAAGTTTAAGGCACATTTTTGTACTGCAAATGGCATGTACTGGGTTGCTTTGCTGGCAAGGTGAGATTAGTGCCCTCTTTGACAGTAGCAGAGTTGTGGGGGCAGCTGGAACATGCTGTAATGCCATGCATAAGCTGTCCCCTCAGCCTGTAGCCACTTTGCTGGGTGTTGATGATGTGATACAGGCACAAGGAAAAGTCTCCTTGGATCCTTCTTTTCTCCAAGCTGAACAACCCCAACTCTCTCAGCCTGTCTTCATGGGACAGGTGCTCCAGCCGTCAGACTGTCTTCCCGTCCTTCCTCTGAAACTGCTTCAGCACATTCACGTTGTTTGTGTGTTGGGAACACCAGAGCTGGGTGCAGTACTCCAGGTAGGGTCTCATGAAAGCAGAATTCACTTCCCTCACCCTGCTGGTCATTCTTATTTGGATGCAGCAAGCAATGCCAAAGAATAGAAAAATGTAGCA
>VYZQ01005839.1:11060-31286 GCA_013400655.1 Mystacornis crossleyi | reverse complement strand
TAGCCGTTTACTCCTTTCATGGGGATTCCATAGCTTCTTAGAGGTGTTCTGCCCACTTCTTCAAAGCTCTCTCTATTTTTCCTTCTTGTTCTGAAAGAAGGGGGAAAAGAAAATAAAGGTATTATTTCACAGAAATTCCTGTATTTTTCTTTAACAGTTACAGCTCTCTGACTTCACTTTTGAATGAACCCAGCTATACTGAATAAAAGACTTTCCCTGATGCTTCTGCAGAAACGATCTACACAGAAATACAGTATCAACATTAATTTGAGAGTTGAGTCTCCACAAAGATGTGGAAAGTCATACACTATTACTTAGAACTTTTAGCATCATTTTGGAGAATAAAGAATAAGACCTACTCTTTATGTAAGATTTGATGGTTGAATGGTCAATGCATTAAACTAAATGGTCTTCATAACCAGAACTATTACAGGAATCATTAGTCTGTTTGAAGAAAACTATAAATTGCCCTAAAATTTGTTCTTTGCAGAACGTTGCATTGGTTTTTCCACCCCAGGAGAGCCTGTATTTCTCATATATATCTCATTTTTTAATTCTAATCAAAAAAAATTTTAAGTCATTAAAAATTAAAGGATTTTTTTCATCTACCTAGTGAATAAGTTCCATAATTCTGGCATATAAGAGATTATGTCCTGTTGCTCACAGTCATTCCTCTAGAACCATCAGGTCTATAATGATGCTCTTCAGCAGAGTACAAAAGGCTGCTTGGAGTATTACTTTCCTGCCATGGCTGTCATTTATCAGAGAAGCCTTCAGATGCCAAACATTTATTTCTCCAAGAATGTCTCTGAAGTGTGTATACTTCAGGACTAGAAAACAGTAAGGTAAAAAAAAAGATTATGGATAGTTCAGAAGAAGGAATGAAACACAACAGCTGTGAACATGAACAGCAGTTTGTCAAGACTGTTGCAGTTATTGGTGAAGAATGCATGAATGTTGTGTGATACTTGTGTTAACCTCAGTCTTTTAGATGAAGCTGGAGACCTGAACAGTCTGACAGAGAGTCTTCGATTATCGAAAAAAATTAATTGTAGTCTTCAAGTCTCCTTTATAAGTGGAAGAGCTCTTTGCATCATGCTACAGTATCTAGCTGTATGCTGAAATAAAATATGCAAGGTTCCACACTGCAGATGTTAAACAGTAGTTCATAAAGTAATAATAGTATTAATGAGGTTACCTATTCAGAGTGGAGGTAGTCTGGTCTCCTTTAAGCTCCTATGGGTCTTAAAACATTTTAACATTGCATCTGTCTGACAGTGACTCAGGTCAGTATGAATGTGAAATGCCTGCAGGAAGGTGGATGAATTGCAGCCAGTAGCCAGCCCTGTGTAGGCTTTTCTTCCCCATGAGTTGCATCTGCGTGGGATGACTTTTTGTGTTTCCCACCACCTTAATTCTATGTAAGTGATTATACTTTCTTGGAAAACCAAGGTGAAATGTGATCATCTACATCACTATTTCTGTCCTTTCGAGGAACAAGGGAACTTTCTGTCTCTATCTTGATACAGACATAATAGACAAGTAGAAAATACACTGGGAGATAACCTACCCAGCCTAGAGGAACCATTTCCTCATCATGAACACACTGCCATGAAATGAGGCAAGGCCAGTTTCGGGTCTGTGATCAGAGCTCAAGAAAAGCAGTACATCTTTTAACTGAGCAACTTTATGTACTGAGGAATCTCTTTTTTTCTCCGTTTAGCTTTGAACAGACCTTCCCATGCATGATAAACTTACTGCCATGCAAGTATCTTGACATGGAAGTGAAAAATGTGAAAATGGGTGCATAGAAAAAGCAAGTTCTTTTTGATGAATTGGCATTTTTCACTAATTAATACAAAAGGAACTGGGAAGCCATAATTAGGTTTTATCAGAGATAAAATTACCAGGATCAGCAGATGTATTGTGCCAGTGTTTCTGTCTTGTGTATGCTGGTGCTGCTAGTAGCATAGCTGTTGGCACAACACCAAGCAGATGTAACAATTACAGTGCTAATAAAACTTTTTTTTTCTTTTCGTTGCAACTATTAAACAATAGATACAAAGTTTCAACTCAGTTATACAATTTTCTATTTTACTTTTCTAAATTGCTACTTCAATTTGCTTCTTGAAATAACTGAATTTCCGGAGGGTAAGGCGCTCACAACTAAGCATGCTGGTTTAGCTAAAGGCATTGTGGGACACACAAAGTTTAGCATTTTGCACTGTTTCTGTATGGCAGACATACAGAAGCCCATACAGGAAACCACTGCTTCTGATAAGCAGACAACACACAACTCCAAAAAACTTCCACTGAAATGGAAATAGGTGATTGACGCTTGTCACCATGTGTTCAGAGTCAGCATCAAAGGTATCTGCAGCGTCCATTCAGTGCCCAGGTACAGATGCCCCGTCGTAGATCCTGGAGCTGCAAAAACTGCTGCTTGTGCCCAGAACTGACCTGAAGAAGTGACCCAGCCCCTCTTGCTTCTCCAAACTGCTTGTGGGGAGTAATTCCTTTTGTCTCCTGCTCCTCCCCTCTAGGCACTTCTTCTAATGTATATGTTTTTTCACTGGCACAGTAAATTGAAAAAAAGGGGGAGGGGGGAAGGAAATAAATTCAAATTGTTTGAAAGATAAACAAGATTGTACAAGATGACAAGATAGGTATTAAATTTCACTTCAAAACTGGCAACTCTAAGGAAGCCATTACAGCATATCTGATATTTTTAAATAAGTTGTCATCTTTACAGTCTCTTTCTCATTAAGGAAGAAATTCGTCTTGTCTGAGACTCGATACAGTTTCACCAATAGTAGCATGAAGGAGAAATATTTTTGTTTTCATGCCTTGGGGCTCCGATTGTTATTTCATTAAATCAGAGTCCTGTCATTGCCTCTGTGAAGAGAGGAACTGATCCTGGTTTTCATGCTGCTTCACTCTCCTTTTTAAAGCAGTAAAAAACAAATTTGTGCAAGATAAAGAACAGACTAAGAAAACAAATCCTATTCAGAAATCTCCCTATAACTTAATTAATTTCTCAGTTACACTAATTGAAGGGAACAATAATAAGAGATTGTGTATTTTGTGGCAATTGAAAGAAAATGTTTAATTACTGCTTGTAAGTAAAATGACAGTTTAAAGCATTCTTGTAAGCAAGAGTACTCTTTGGGGGATAATTAGTGAAAAATAGATGGTAAACAGATGATAGCTTTTAGGCTAAACAAATCACTTCAGTTCCATCTCATGATAAAGAACTATAAAAATTAACTTAGCATTAACATACCATTCAGTATGAATAGTTAAATTTTATTTTGATCTGTATTTGATTATGAACTGCTTTTCTTTATGTGCAAATATCTGTATGTTAAGTAAAGTAGCAGTAAAGAAAGCAGATTGTAGAAATATCTCTAGAGCCCTAATATATTCAGCTGTTCAGTGACTGTGGGATGGACGGGTGAGCTTATTACTTTGCCACTACCAAAATAAGATAGCCAAATCATTGACTGGCAGGTGTACTGCTTCCTGTCTTTTCTGAACACAGCCAGATCTCTTGTCATTTAAGAACCATCTCAATGTGCATACTCATTTTTGAGTTATCATCACAGGTAATCATCCTGTTAGTTAAAGTTAATGCTGACTTCACGTTTGACCAAATAATTGGTTAGAGAGTGTCCTTTGGTGCCTTGGTGATCAGGTCAGAAGTTCAGCTGGCTCATTAAACAGCCATTGTACGCCAGAGGACCATGCATAAATGAGAGGTGTTTCTGAAATAGAAATAACTTGTTTTTCCAGTGTGGCTGGGGAAACATGCAAGAGAGGGACAGGAATTGGAGTCTTGTCCCCATTTGAAGTAGGAAGATATTTCAACATGCAAAACCTTTCTCTCTTTTCCTAATAATACCAGTCAAAGGATGAAAAGGAATATAAAAGGATGAACTGCACAAACACCAGACTTGGAGCTACCATTGCAAGGGGCACAGCAATGTTTCCTGATTCCTGGTTGAATTTCCATTGGAGAGCAAGAGCCCCTATGGCCGAGTGCCTGAACACTGGCTGAAGCCCTCTAGTGCATATGAAGCAGTAGCCTAAAGAAATTATTTTTAACATTAGGACAGAATGAACAAGTCCACTCCTACACAGGTAAAAGCCTGTTCTGTGGAAGAGAGTTAGCACTCCAAATAGGTAATACATATTAGCAGCTTCTGAAGATCATGTTTTGAATGGCAGGTGAGATTGAATAGACGTTGAGCTTAAACCCTTTAAGAATATTTATCCAGAATTCTTTCTAGCTTGGGAAGGTGTTCTTGGCCTTTCCCTCCTTTCTGTCCCCCAGTAATCTAAAAACCATTCAGCTCCCAACCCACAGGAAGTAGGTCCTTGTGTTTACATAACATGAGTTCCTTGCCGTAATAAGGAATCCTTGTTAGTGAGCCAGGATTCCCTTACGGTAGAAGAGAGACGAACAGTGATTATGTTCTCCACTTTATTCTGGCTGCTGGTAGCTGAGCTCTAGGCTAGAGTCATCAGCAGAGCTAATAGAGAGCAGCAGACCCAGTCTATTTACTGTGTGGTTCTTCAGCTGCAAGTCCAGGCACACAAACAGTTGCTTTGGACTGCAAGGCTGACAGTGACTGCAGAGAACAGATAATAACTTTGGAGACCTTATATCATCCAGATGACAGGCTTGTTAAGTAGCATGGTTTGGAGTATAAAACAGAGAAGAGGCATGTCACAATATCCTGCAGTGGCTACATGCCCTGCCCAGACTCCCACAGTCAAACACTGGCACGGCTGGAAATGTGGGTTGCCCGTCTTGTTTTTGAGCAGAAACACAATTTTTACATCATTTACAGCACTATGTGTCAACAATAATGCTTGTAGTTGATAACATGTTAAGGAGTTAAAGAAGAGAAAAATACCGGGTTCTCAGAATAAATGTGACAGGAAAAATTGAAAATTTGTTAAATAGCCATTAATAAATATAAGCTATACAATACTCATTCCTTTCCCATTAATCTGCAGCTTAATGTCTTATATTATTATTTTAACATAGAACCCACTTATGATGTTAGATTGGAAGTTCCTGCAAAAGCAAAAAAGTGTAGCCTGGTTCTATGATTGTCTAATATTATTCAAATTCTCCCTGGGAGAAGCCTCAGGGATTTTTCTTCAGACATTATTTTTACTTACACAGATTAGATAATTCATTTAGTAAAGTGAACAATATCATGTGATATTCAGACATCCAACTGCGTAGCTCAGATAGGGAGTTGGCACTAGGTTAAGTGATAATTTTCGATAGCTTGTAAACAATCTAGTATCTAATTTCTCAAATTATTGAGTGAAAAAGCAGATTAATTTATTATTTCATACGATAGAGAGAAAGATAGCATACAAAGGGGGATATGTGCCATGTGAAATTACACATTCTTTTTGGGGGGAATAATGTAATTTGTATGTACCATTTCAATAGCATTGTATAATAGAATAGAATTTAATTGAAACAGCTTATGAAGCATTTCAGAAAAACAGCTGCTTTTAAAGTGCACAACATTTTAATTCAAAATAGTATCTTTAAATGGAAATTATTTCATTCTGGGATCTTTGTACAGTCTTTTGCAAATCTTACTCCTTTATTCTTAAAAAGTATATTTTGCTGAAGGATTGTTTTTAAAAAGTGATATTACTTCTTTTTCATTAGGAGAAAAACTGTTCTCCTTTTCAGTAGTCATTCCCTGCACTTGAGGTTATCCTTCTGTGCAGAAAGAAATTTCAACAAATGAAATATAGATATGATGCTTAAAAATTAATTGCCTGTGAATTTTTGGTCACATGAAACTTCAGGGGTTTGTTTTGTTTTGTTTTGTTTTGTTTTTTAATTTCTTCCTCAATGTAATTTGAGTGAAAAGTCAACACTCAGTTGAATAGCAAATGTAAGTGTAGTGGACATTACTGTCAATTGGAAACCAGAATGTTATTTTTATATGTTTAATGTTTAACTAGAAATTGAAGTTTCCTGCATATTTAATAGTTTGTGTAATTCCCTTTCCAAATCCACCATGCATTTGAATATTTTTGAGAAAGAGGCAGAAAACCTCTCATGCCTTTAACTGGGCAAAGCCTCTCCCCATCTGCGATTCTCTGCAAATGTGTGATCATCGTTCAGTTCTGTCCCTCTCCATACAGCTCGTGCTATCTCCAGAGCTGAGCACTAGTGCTGCTTGACAGGGAGGCAGATATTTTTAATAACAAGCACACTTTCCACAAAGCAAAATTTTCCATGAAAACCATTTACTTTTATACACTCCAAGAAAATTATTTTTCATTAAAAAAACCAAACCAATAAACCTCAACAAAACCCCAACATAATGTTATTTTACCTTATAACATTTTACATTTCGTTTTGGGTAGCTTCAATATTACACTGTATTTGGCTATACTGTTGTTGCAAACGCCATCCCTCTTGTTCTGTATCATGGGATCCCTGTTGAACCTTCCTTCTTTTCTTCAAAATTTGTCTGTCTGGTACCTCCTGCAGAGAAATGAGGGGCCTAAAACTCCATGAATATGCACCTTATGTTAAACTGAGTGTTTATATGCTTTGAAATAATTCCCTGGGCTGCTTCCCCCATCCTGCCACCAGTCCTCCTGAACTACTTCAGAAAGATTTTCTCCCTTTTCTTCACTGGAAAATAAATAAAAATCTGTAGCAGAAAATAAAACCTTGAGCTCAGCAACGTGAAGGACAAGAAGCTAGTCCTCAGTTCCTTCAGTTTGTTTCAAGGCTTTACAGCACAATAGCATAGAGAAAAATGACTTTGACATCAATAATTCCTGAGGTGTAAAGCCAGTGAACTTTCAAAGGTATTAAAAAATACTGGAAAATTGGTTTTTAATGTTTTAAACTGTGTTTATAGAAACATTCTACCACTGAAAAGCTATTCAAATATTATAAAAATATTTGGGCTGTCCCTTTTTATTCAGTGCTTGCTTGAAAACCTATTAAGATCAGCTGGTTTTTCAAATGCTGGATAACTGTCAGTCACCTGAATTCTGGGTTTAATCAGTACTAAAAACCTTTAAAGGGGGAAATCTTATAATCATATTTTTAAATTCGAATGCAATCCTTTACATATCAGACTATTCTGTAGTTTGGTGTATTTTGTCAGCTGTTATTTACTGATGAGGTGGCACACCAATTACCTTTCCCATACTTCAACCCAGAGGCAGCCTCATTTATTGCCCTTCAATATGGAGCACCCACCTGCTTTTTTTTTCTTTTAGAAATCTCAAATACATGGCAGAAGGGGTTGGAACTAGATGATCTTTAAGATCCCTTCCAACCCAAACCATTCTGTCAGTCTGTAAAAATCCTCACCTGGCATTGGATAGCTAAAGATTCATCAGTGCCTCCCTGTAACATTCACTTTCTTCTTTTGGTAGCCAAATTCATTAAATTTCTTATTTAAGGCTAAAATTGTAAAATCACAGTTATAAGGGTGAATAATGGAACCTCAAAGTTCAGCTGGGCCATTTGCATGTATCACTATAGAAAAATTCATTTAAATGAATGAATATTTGAATGAGGTTAATTACTCCTTGGTAATCTCCCTTTGTTTATGAGAGACAGTCAGGATAACTGGTTTGAATTAGGGACTTAGAAAAAGCTGAACTAAGGTGTCCAATTATTGTTAGTCACTTTTTTCAAGACTGTTTAGTAAAGAAAGAGAACAGTCATAATTTTATAATTTGAAGACATTGTGTTCAAAGTCCAATTTTCATGAAACTCAAGTTTGCTGTCTTTTGATTAGTTTGATTTTTTGAATGTAGTAGCTGATGAAAATTTACAAATATGAAAATCACTTATGTATTAGGATGTATAGGGTATCTCTGGGATCTCTTCTGTGTAGATACTTGCCATGTAGATCATAAAATGTCACCTGCCCAAAACTGGTTTTCTTTAGGTTATATAGACCTCATTCTTCTCTCACAAGCAAATCTGGCGAAGGACATCAATTTTCTTTGCTATCACGTGTGCTACTGCCAGTCTACACCCCAGTTTGGTTATTTTGACCCAATTGCAAGTTGTCAAGATACCAAGCTGGAGGGAGAGGACATAGTCTCAAGCTTTGCCTGGGAAGTTTCAGGTTGGACTTTAGGAGGAATTTCCTCATAGAAAAGGTGATAAAATTGGAATGGGCTGGTGCTCAAGGATGGAGTCACCATCCCTGAAGGTGTTTAAAGATGTGGCACTCAGTGCCTGGCCTGGTTGACATTGTGGTGTTCAGTCATAAGTCAGACTTGATGATCCCTGAGGTCTTTTCCAACCTAATTGATTCTGTGATTCTGTAGTAGAAAAACACATAAAGGCATGATATTGTCATTAGGCTTGTGCTAAACAATGGTTTCACATTTAGGATGGTATAAAGCCTCAGATGCTAATATTACAGAAAGATCAAAATAGAATGAACTGAGTTTTAAGGGATGAAGTAATAGTAATATGATGAAATTCAGAAATTCAAAGTCCAAGGACTCAGGTGCTAGTACAACCTGCTGTTATAAACTGGGAGATGAAAAGCACAGCAACTCTAAGTGGCAAGGAGAAAATGAGAAATCTGAGTTGTAGCGGTGCTTTGTTTTTATGCTTTGTATTTTATGTTCGATTAATATTCTGTACCCCATTTGGTTTATCCCATGTACCCCTTTTGTACTTCCCCAAGATGGTATGTCCCACTCCTGTACCTCCCCTGAGGCGTGTCCCTTCACCCTCTTCCCTCCCCAGGAGACCTGTCTGTCATCCCGGGGCCCAGCCTGGCCTCTAGAAAGTTCCAGGCTGGGCGTCGAGTGATAGGCTAGGCTTCCAGGAAGTCCCTCCTCCCTCCTGGCAATTGGCTCCCAGGAGTGTCCTTTCCCCTGAAACCACACCCTGAGTTGTTCCCATTGGCCCTTCCTCACCTCCTACCCCTTTCTCCGCCCCCCAATAAAGGTCCGGGTTCGTGCGTGGATCGGGGCTCTGCTCAGGCAGTCTCCCCGAGGTGAGGAGGTCCAGCCAGGGCCTCTAATAAACTCGGTTGGAACCCCTGCACAGAGTCCTCCTCTCTCTTTCGCCCTCGTCGTATACCATCGGAATTACTTTACTGTGGAGTGTGCTCAACGGGAAGATAAAGGACTCACGGGGATCGGCAAAGTCTGTCAGCAGACCGAGCCGTACCCGTCCTGGTGTCGCCGGTGACAGGGAGCCGGGTCACCGGAGGAGCCTCCTCCGCACACCACCTCCACCGCGACAGCCTGGCGCCCAATGTGGGGCTCAACCACCGCGACACTGAGTGCTGAAGCTGCTCATAAAATAGCTGTAAACACCATTTTCAATGCGTCTTGGTTTTCAATAGATGGGAAAGAAATCAGTATTGAACTACAATTTGGTGATACTTCCTCTAAAATACTATGTACTATTCTAGTAATTGCAGTTGGATAAAAATGAACTCAAACGAGAACAGATAAAAGAGGGCCTGTTCTGAACAAAAATGCTGTGTTCTAGCAGAATTGACTACCTGCAGGAGGCTGGAAAGAGACACAATTCCCATCTATACACACTCCAGAGATATACCAGGAGACAGAATCTTTTGGAGCTGCTAGATAATTTTGTACTAATGTTAGTTGATTTAAACTGCATCTGAATAAATTTAGACCAAAATTTAAAATAAGATTCAGAACTATATATAAGACTGCAGAGCTTCTTGAAACATTATGTTTGTTATTTAGAAAGGCTTAATCTTGATCAAATTCCCCTTATCTTTCTACTCCTTCTCAGTGAGTTAAATCTTGTGCATATTTTAATGATGCGTAGATTCTTCTTTTGTACATGGGACGCAAGTATTTTCAAACCATTTTAAGAGTACTCATGGATTTGTTGCATCTGAATTGTGGGACAGAACTTACTTGATTCAGTAGAAGGATTTCACAGATGATCTCTACTTTCTATTACCTTTGCAATCAGTATATAGGATTTTTATTTTTTTTTCCACAGTTCATTGAACTTTGTATTTGTAAAGCTATGACTTTGGCTCTGACTGGCCATAAATCTCCGATAAAGTGCTATTTATAGCTGCTTACAGTTTTTGGGGGCAAACTCTTTTAGAAGATAGGCTCTATTGCCAAGGCCAAAATTATTGTCAGAAGTGCAGAAGGCCTATTGTTCAAGCTGGGTTTTCAAGTGATGGTACAGGAACCCAGGTTCTTTGAAGAAACTAGCCAGTTATGGAACTTGTTGAGTGTTGACATTTTGGAAAAATCTGACTTTGGCACTTGTGCCTGAAAAGTATTCAGGTAGTTTAGGTGGGACCAGTGCCAGGCACATGAAGATAATTAGATTAATGTTTTTTAACTGATACTATTCATGTCTTTCAAATATTTATATCATTTATTGTATCAAGGACAGAATGCTGAGCTTTAAAGATTAGGACTCCAATAGTTTTTTCAGCTAAAAAGGTCAACTAGTTAGTTACGAAACTTTGTGAGCAAAGTACCCAGTAGGCTCAATATATATCCTAAATTATCTTATGAAAGATCAACGTTCAGGTTTCTGTCTTACTGGTTTCATTGGGATGTTTTCTGTGTTGTGATACTATATTAATTTTAAAATATTTTCCCTGCCTCAACTGCAAATTGTTATGCAAAAGATGTCCTTCTTCTCCTTTGCCTTTTTCCATACCTGTTTTTTTAAGGATAACTGTACTGTCCTAACCAACTCTATTAACGACCCCGTATAACTGATGTCATACCAGTCACCTTTTGCTGGAGGAGCCCATTAGCAGAGTTTTGCTACATACAAAGAGCCCATGAATAAGATTATGTCTGAAACAACAAGATTCAGTTATTACTGGGTAGTGTTTTGCATTAAAATATGTGAAATGTTACTCTGAAACTTTGAAATCCAGTTAGCTGTTACCTATTTCATCAATTCTGTAGCATGTATGGGCATTTTCATTTCAGTGATGAATATAAAACAGATATAAATTACTGAAATTATGGCAGTGCAATATATAAATCACATTAATATACATATTCATTCTAGGACAAACAATTCAATATTCATTAAAAAACCCATAGTTGTTGAGTGGTCAGCAGCACCGTATTTACTCCATTCAGTGAGATATTGAAAAGACCAGGAATACATATTTGTAACAGTTAGGGCACATCCCTTTACCTGCACACACATGGAGTCCCTTACTAAATAGTCCTTCCTGGAAAACCAAGTACTACTTGCAGGAACAAGGATGGAAAGGGAATTAGAAGTTAAAAAGGAGGGCATTACCAGAGTCTTTTATGTTTGAATGTAGTTTGGTGCTTATCATATGACATTAAAAAAAGCCAAAAATTAAAAAAACAAAAAAAAAAAAAAAAAAAAAAAAAAAAAACAAAAAACAAACAAAAAAAAAAAAACACCAAAAAAACCCCAAAAAACAANAAAAAAACCCAAAAAAACCCCAAGAGTCAATCTTGAGAGGACTTACTGTGGCTCCAAAAGTTATTTTTCACAAATGTAATAAATACCAGAGGTGCTGTTATTAATGTGTAATTAAGACAGCTATTTTCTGAAGATAGCAAACAAGAAAAAAAACCCAAAAGTAGCAAAATCCCGCCCCAAAACAAAACACCAAGCAAACCAAAATTTTAAGTCTGAGGGGAAAAGATAGAGGATGCAGTGTAATAAGAAGAGTTATTAGAAAGAAATTATTTTACTCACATACTTAAATGTAGGTTCAAATATCAGATCTGATGGGTAGCTCAGGATCGGTTACAGCTCTTTTAAATATGATTAAAATGTGATATTAAAAAAAAATTACCTTAACTGACAATTTTATCCACTTCCTATCTAAAATTAAACTTATAAAAATCAAGAAGCTACTGAATTATCATGTTTTTTTAAGGGCTTCAAAACACTAATGCGAATTTTAAAATCTTTTATCTTCTCCAGAAAATATTTAAGTTTTCTTAAGCTATTTGCATTTTTGTAATGCATAAAAAAAGCTCCAGGAATAAAAAACAAGTGGAATTATTTAAAAGTGAAAAATACCTTTATTTCTAACCATTATTGATATTTGGGATATTCACAAAGAAAATGATCTTCAAAATCAATTTAGACAAATTCCTGGTTTATTACACAAAATAACAATATCATATTAGTCTTGCTCTCTTTGTATATTCATTTCTGCACACTTTTCTTTGCAACTGACATGTGACATACCACAGTGGAAACTAATCTGGAATAGCCACAGTATTGCCAATTACACATATCAGGCTGGAAAAATGAACTTGCTTTTCTGAGAAATTGAGAAAGCAATTATTTCTTGTGCTGAGTTAATGAAAGACATCAGTTGCTGAACAAGTTAACAAGTTTGGGGGTAACACTACATGTGAACAGAACGTCAGGAAGGAGTAGTAGAATCGTGAATGATACAGAAAATGAGCCAAAATCACACACTGAGAAATATTAGGAAAAAAATTATAAAAGAGATCGTGATAGTGTAGTACACCCTCACAAGCTCAGCTATTTAGGTATGGTAAGGGACCTTGGTATTACAATAGATGGTTAGATACTTCTGGGAATTGTGAAAGGCTTTTAACTTCTTCATAGAATTTTAAAGAAAAGGTTGCTAATATTCAGCTGTGCCTATTCTATATATTACTAATTTGGAAACACTTTTAGACACGTTAGTGATAAGCACTACATTCCTACTAGTTTTATTTTTTCTTTTTCTCTAAAATTCTCATGTGTAAGCATAAATCCTGTTAAAGAAAAGAGCTCGCTGGAGAAAGCCCCTGTTCAAATAACAGCACTAATGAAAGGCAGCAGTGGAAATTGCTGCCCAAGCAATTTCCTCATAGCTCTAATTTTCTCTATTTCAAGGTCATTCTGGTATAAAAGTCCTTTGCGGCTTGCTTGCAATATACATATGAATGAATGTATTTCTTTTATTAGCACGGATTATTCATTATTAGTGTTACTTAAGCACATTTGTGTGTGAATAAGATTGTGTAGAGGGAGCAGCCTCTGTCCTAGGGGCCATAGTGATGTCTGATTCTAACCCATAACATATGGAAGAATTTCTTCATATCAGAACAGAAACCAGTGGCAAGCATGCAAATTTAAATCACACATCCAAAGGATGTGGGTGAAGAATTGTTACTGCAGAGGGGAAAAATGACTGGGCAGAGGTTAAATCAATCTTACAGATTCATCATACATTGTTAGTCCTGTGCAAAATTACTTTCCTCTTATTTTTGGAATGCATGTTGTACACATGGCCTCATCTAATCTTTTGCCACTTGGCAAAGCAAAATCTAATTTCAATTCCAGAATATAGAATAGTCTTCAACTATATAGGTTAAAGGATATGTGCTGCAGTTCACAAGGAGGGCATGTATATTGTACATTTGGTTAACTGTTCTGCAGAAGTGCCAATCCTAATTAGGACTTCATTGGCTTTTCCACTGAAAGCAGTTTAAATTCCCTAATTAAGCATGAAATAATTAATAAAAAAATAAATAAAGACTGTTTACATAGACTCAAGTGTCTGCCAAGTTTTAACTCACCTTTCAGCCTGAGATGGGATTTATCCTTATCTGCCTCAGTGCCTTATCCTTTTCAGCGGAGACAAGGATGGGGCTCTGAGGGGCAAAAATCTTATTCTGGTGGTATTTGTCCATTTGCACTTTAGACACCTTGTCCATTTTGTGGGTCTCAGATTATCATGTAGTGAAGTACAGTACAACTCCGAGTATGTTGATTCAGGACTTTATTTTCTGAAATTTATGCTATCTGAAAAGGCTTCTGAAAAAGGGAAGCAAAAATGAAAAAAAACCAAAACCCCCAGAATATAGGATAGAGGACTAGTGAAAACAAAGAAACCAAGAGTACAAGGTAAATTAAGTGAGCTCTTCTAAGTCTCCAGGGTCCTGATATCTTTTTCTTCCCTCTGTTTCTACCTCCTGATGCTACACATATTTTTCTAGACCTCTCTCTTCACTTCATCCCTCCTGAGGAATACTTTCTATTTCCCTATCTCCACAGGTTTTAACTTCATAAGCATACACAACATTAATATGTTGCATAGCCAGTTTCTAAAACTTCACACCTTAAGCTGTCCCCGAATGCAATGCTACAGACTAAACACTGTGTACAGCTGTCCTGTCTACTGCATGAGCTAAAAAGCGTGTTGGTGTATTTTTGCAGCTCCTGTACAGCTGAGAATTTAGGAAACGTATGAGAAGTATGAGGGTTTGTCTTCTAAGACTTACAGATTCATGTGGATATTAGCATCGCTGCTAAAGGCAGTTTCTGTAATTTATAGATGTGCTGTCATGTGACAGCATTACCTTAACTAATATTTTTGTGAGGATTTTCTGACCCACAAAAAAAATGTTATCCTTATAAAGTATGTAAAGCTTAAGTGGACACATGAGTGAATTTGTGTTTTGTAGGTGCTTTCAGATAACAAAAATTTGGGGCTTTTTTCTGATTCTTCCTTTTTTTTTTTTATCTTGACAGTACAAACAAGTGGAACAGTACATGTCATTCCACAAGTTGCCTGCTGAAATGCGCCAGAAGATCCATGATTACTATGAGCATCGCTACCAAGGCAAGATCTTTGATGAAGAAAATATTTTGAATGAGCTCAATGATCCTCTCAGGGAGGTAAGATTAAAGGATTTGAATAGCTCTTCATGCTATGAAAAAATTTCATATTTTTGCTGTTTCTGTGTTGAAATGCTCTTTCTATTCTGTAACATTTCATCTTCTTTAACATGATCAATGAATGACCAGGATAGTTAAATTTATGCTAGGTTGACACAAAGAAGTAAACAGATCTACAGTCTATTTGGAACCAGTCTGTCAAAGTCACTGCCACACAAGAGTGTCAAAGGTTAAAATCCTGTCAAAGAGTAAAACCCCACACTTACTGTTGACTGAAACTCCTTGTTTTCTGCCACTTTTTAAAATAGAGTGGTGAGACTAAAACACTGGGTGAAAATCTTTTCCTGCTTTCCCTGCTTGCTAGCCACACATCTATATAGATTAAACCACTGAAAGTCACCACAAAGGGAGAGTTGCTTTGTTTCATTTTGTATAGTGGCATCGTTGGTAAAGGTGGTCCTTACTTGAGATGAGGAAGCTAGAATATTACATATATATAAGCCATTAAAAATCTCTTTTGTTAAAACTTTAGTCTGTATTCCAGTTTTGGGGGTTATGCTGTGCTGTGTTATGTGATGTGATGTGTGGAAGCAGTTGGAATTTTCTTAGTTTGTGTGAGACGAAGGCAGTGTTCATCTTGCGGTAGCAGAAGTAGCTACTTAATGGGAATATAAATCAGGCTGTCTTCCGTTGGGTTGTGCTCATGCCTGACCTGCTCTAGGAGGTTAGCTGATATTCTCTAGTGAAAGGAGAGGAAAAAAACCCAGAAAAGAATCAAGTTGAAAAACTGAGAGAGAAGAGAACGTAAACAGGGAAAGGAGAAAAGAAACAAGAAAAGCAATGGTGGAGCAGTCTGGTATGTGATGAAATCTGTGTAATTTTCAGTGCTACCAAGTAATGCCATATAATATCCTCTGCTCTTGGAGGAGTGGTACTGATTAAGTGTCCATATGTGTGTACATATATGGCTATGTATAATGTACATATAACAGAGCACAGCATGACATCTGTACTTTTGGAAAGATAGGTGAAGGTTGGTCAGTTTTTTTCAAGTTTTGAGGCATAAGGACAGCATAGATATGTGGTGGATTGCCTGTACTACTGAATCCTGCACTTTGTTGGGAAGGGAAAACATGTCATACAATCCATTGCCAAAATCAATCAAGTTCTGTATTTAAAAAAGCCATAAGAAACAAAGCCTTGCCAAGTCACAGTGTATCCACATCTCTGTTATGAAAGTCCAGCAGTAGTCTACCTCCTACACACTGCCAAATGGGAATGGTGAGTGCTGCCCAAAATTCCTGGGTCTTTGCTAGATGCTTCAAGTCAAAATCAGGCCAAACCATGATTGTCCTAACAATTTAGTACCCCATGACTGAATTGCAGATCCGGGGCCTACTTAATTCACGCATGTAGGTGTAGCCTGAGGCCTTCCTGTATACTGTGAGTTTGTAAGTGTTTTGGAGTGCGGGTAGAGGGCCCAGGCTTCTGCACTGCCACTCCCTGTTTACACTGTGGCTCCCTTTGGTAGCTGTTAAATGTCAAAAGGAGAAGGTACCACAAAAAATCTGCCATGTGGTACAGGAAAAGTGTGGGATTTATCCCTAGACTACAGTGACAGTCAAAACATGAATCTTGGCCAGTATGGAGCTTGTGTTTTGTTGAGAACAGAAGCATGTACAGACACATCAGTCACTGACACCAGAAACAGTTTCATCTGTTTCCACTTCTAAGGAAAGCATTTCTCCAAAAGTGAATCCTAATATCCTTTCATTTCAAAATACCATCTTACTAGCAGCAATTTGCAGTTGTGGCACTCTAATTACCTGTGTTTTCTGCTTTTCCTGCCTCCCTCTTTATTTAATCCCTTCTACTCTCCCTCCCCTGGCTCTGTCCCCTTCCCCTCATATTTTTCTTATAGCTTAGAAGCAGCAAGGCAAATTTGGTCAACCATAAAAAAACAAAAAGCACTTCTGGTGAGAGATCAAGCATAGAAAATTTCAAAAATTAATGAGCCCCTAAAAACATGAAAGAAGAACAGAATTTCATGGAAGGAGTGGTTTCTGATTTTGCTATGGTTATGCTGTACTTAGCAAAGCTTCTTTGTTCTCTCTATTACATAAGAAAAAATTAGCTACAATCAGGTTGCACTCTGCCCTGCTGACAACACAGTAATGTTCCAGAGAAAGGTCAAAAAAAGAAAGAGAAAAAATAAGAACTGGATCCTGGCAGTGCCAGAAAATGTTTCTCAATGAATCTGTCCAAACTTTCGTGGCAGCTTATGCATTGTGCCCTGAAAACACCACTTAGGTGTTTTGCTTAATTAATAGTTTCAAATTCTGTTTTAGCTACCACTTCAGTATGTGCACTTTAGTAGTTGAGGTGGTGGCTTTTTGATGGAAAAAATGGATAATAAATTAGAGCCTTTTAAAGGTGGAACAGAGTTGTTCATATGGGCTTTACCATCTTACATGCCAATAACTGCACAAGGCTATAATAGGCAATAGCACGGATGCCTTGGCTGCATCATTGAAGAATCAATATTTACTGCATTTCTTTTTTTTAATTACTCCTACATTTGATTATACTTGGAATTTAGCAGAGGGTAAACATTCAGAGTCTCCACAGGACATACTTAGCTTGATGAAATAGCTTCTGACAAAGATATTAATCTGAAACCATTATTTCCTCACCTGGAGTAAGCAGAACAAAAGAGCCCATACAAACTGCTGCATAATTATAGCATCGTGAAAAAAATTGCAGGGTTTTCACTGCTTCTTGTTCTCAGCCATTCAAATTTACTGTATGGGCTGAAATTTTCCACAGCTATGCTTTCTTTAAGAGTGATGACCTTCTTTTTGGTCCACACTTTAAAATTTTGGGGTTTTTTTTAGCAGGAAAGTAATTATGCATGATATAAATATGATCATTCAACCATTAAAAATAGCTAAAGTACATGGAATTAGCAGCGAAAATCTTATGTAAAAATAATTCTTACATGGTAAATGCTAGTAATAAAGCTGTATATGCTTACAGAATTGTAGAATCAGAGAATATGCTGAGTTAGAAGGGACCCATCGGGATCCTTGAGTTCAGCTACTGGCCAGGCACAGGCCCATCCTCAAGAGTCACACCATATTCCTGAGAGCATTGTCCAAACACTTCTTGAACTCTGGCAGTCATGATGCTGTGGCCACTTTCCTGGGGAGCCTGTTCCAGTGCCCAGCCACCCAACCTTTTTCTAAGAGCCATATTTTTCCGAACCCTCCCTGATGCAGCTTCAGGCTGTTCTCCCAGGTCCTGTCACTGGTCACCACAGAGCAGAGATCAGTGCCTGCGCCTCCTCTTCCCCTCACAAGGAAGTTTTAACTGCAGTGGGGTCTCCCCTCAGTCTCTTCTCCTCCAGGCCAAACAGACCAGCTCAGCTCCTCACTGACCTCAGCTGCTCCTCACATGGCTTCCTGTCAAGCCCCTTCACCATCCTTGTTACCCTCCCTCTAATAGTTTAATGTCTTTTTTTATATTGTGGCCCAAAACTGCACGTAGGACTCAAGGTGAGATCACAGCAGTGCAGAGCAGAGCAGGACAATCATCTCCCCTGATAGCAGAGGTTAAGACTTTCTTTGTAAAAGAGGATGGATATTCATCTTAATGAGCTTCTAAACATTATGTATGGAACATTCATAGCAGATTGGATGATTAAAATAATGAAAATCTGAAAAAATATTTGATGCATGTATGTGAGTGTCTAGCATTTTTGGATAATAGAAGGAGAGTCATGTTTATTGTGTGGAATTGACTAAGTCTTCATAAAAAAAGGGGAAAAGGAATCCTGAACATTTTTAAATTGTACAAGGCTCTGTCTAAGTGCTTCAAAGCTGAGTGAAGAAACTAGTGGCTGACCTGTATCCTTCAAGGATAATCTAGTATTAACAAAGAGATTGAGTTTGATGACTGGGAACTAAGGCAGACATTTATGAGACTGAAAAGCTCTATATTCTCCCCCATTTAATTAATTTCATAATTTGGGTGTATTAGTCCATTGGTATTGTAGTTAATTGGATACTCTTAGCTGAGTATTCATGCAAACTGAATTAACTATAAATTACAACATGTTATGTGCATACCTGCTTGTAAGGACACCTGCTCTCTGACAAAAGTGAAGGATAAGGGTTTCTTTTCATTAAATTCAGAAATTTCACTGGAACTGAAAGCATACTCCCTTTTTCACAGTTAAACTTATCTGATAATAAGTGTTCAGTCTCCTTGAGAATAGGATAATCAAGAGACTCTTGGCAGTTACAATTTTAGTAGAGATGAAAGATTTTAAATTTCTTCTTAGAGACCGTGCAGGGTTGGATTCATCAAACCTATCTGTAGCTCCATACAAGTTCTGCAACAAGTCTAAGATAATCATCAGGCTCTCTCTGCACACACCACCCACACACACATGCTCTCACGGTAAAGAAAACCTAGCTGACTAGCTTAGGAAAAAGGCTGCATCTTCAAACAGCAGTTGACATGTGAAATAAATTCTGTCTTCAATAGCATTTGCAATTAACTGTCTCTCTCCCTCATTTTTTGAGGTAGTGATTAGAAATTGGTAACAATTAGCATGTTTCCCTTATATAAATACCATCTCTAGTACTTCAGCAGACAGAGATACAAAACTTCACATTTTTAAACTTGTAATTCTTAACACCTACAAGGCTTGAACATCCTTGAACATCCTTTAGCCTCAGAAGGCCTTAATCCCAAAAGTGGTCTTTGTAACTGTCATGACATGAAATGGAGATGCTACAGACAAGAAGTTCAAAAAACAAACAAACTCCCACACATCTAAGAGAAATATATTCCAGAAGGACACATGAATTATAAAAGTTTAAATACATATACTTTTCTAGTTCCATCTTGTAACTGAATATAAGTCAAAGTGGCTCAGCTCCGGCCTTTGTCTAAGCCACTAGCCTCAACAGCAGTGGCTCTGGGTGGATGCCCATGGAAGAATAAGAACAGGGGAAGTATGGTGTGTCCCTTAATGACTCTCCTGGACTCACAGTATTTTCAGGTCGAGGGATGCTCTGAGACTTATGTGATTTGACTGCTGGGTAGTCCTTAATACACATCTCTTCCAATTACTTATTTGCATTCTATACTCTCTGCAACTATACCATCCTTTGTCAAAAAGCACAGACCTGACCCCTCCTGCGTGAGAAATGACCACCTTCTTTTGGGGTTGAACATGGCTCCAAATGTTGTTTGGTTTTGATGGCCATTAATTCTTGTAGCAAAAGTAATATACAGTACCGCCAGTTTTTACTGACTTTCTGCATGCCAGTTATGACTTTATAGAGTTATATAATAACATCCTAAAACTATGTGCTTTTGATGGTAAAGAGACATATTCTACTTAATTCTTTCTTGCATGGAAGCTAGATCATTCTTCTTGCCATTTTCTTTTTTTTTTTTCCCTGGGTCTACTATAGTGTTTTAGAGCTGAGAGCACCAGGTCTGCAGCAAGTATACTT